>JANHGN010025702.1:11817-31205 GCA_024605025.1 Megaceryle maxima | reverse complement strand
TAGAAGTATTTTAAATAGGGAGAAAAACACAAGTCAAAAGCAGAACTATCCCTCTATTTAAGTTTACATCTAACTGCACTTTTATTAAAGAAGGAATACAAATTTTCTCTCTGAATAAAACCATAAAACAAACTAATCTCATACTATATTTCTGCTACTTAACACTATCAGTAGGCAAGAATAGCTTGGAGTTTTGGAGAGGTTGCAAATAATCATGATTTTGTGTCTTTAAAAGACCTAACTTTTAATTATCTAGGGATAGGATCATTTCCTGCCTTAACAATGAAAGAGAAAGAATCTGCCCATTGTGAATGCAGTTCAGTAAGAAAAAAAAAAATCTACTGTTTCCCTTGGTTATTAAGTATGAAAAATAAGTATGGAAAAAAAAGAGGTGAAGCTATAGCAAACAGCAAGGATATGAATTATTTGATGATTCCCCTTTAAAAGTGGTATGATATCTAATTTGAAATTACTTATTTTGAACAAAGAAATATGGCGCTTTTTTTGTCCTTAAAACCCTAACAGTTACACAGTTCATTTTACAATTTAGATATTTACTTCTCTGATCTCTGAATTCTAATCTTAGACATCTTTCTCTCTATTGAGTTTGAAAGCATCAAACCAGGGCCCAGGCATTATCATGAGAAGACCTTCCATAAGCAAATCTCCCTTTTGAGAACAACACAAAAGAAGCTATATGTGAAACTCTGGTTATATGTGAAGCTGAAGAATAAATTGCACTTATAAGAAACAAGAATATGCTGCAGAATTGATTTTATGGGGGAGAATAATAAATTTATACAATGCAGTGATAAAAGAGTTGTCTCTCAAATTTATATAAATCTGAGACTGAAGAATTATTATGTCCCTAATCAGCTGAAATGTCAGTGCTGGAAAGTCTTGATTCTAGATTTATACTATTTCTTACAGTGTGGGATAGCCAAAATATGAAACAAAAGTGGAGCAACTGTACTCTGAGATCACAGTAAGTTCTACTGGAAAATAAAGAAAAAAACACCTGAAACACTAGATGTTTAGCTTTTTCAGACCATGTTATAAGAAAGGAAGAGGAAGAGGGAAATGAGATTAAAAAAAGCTCTTTGGGTCAAATATTATATTTCTAAAGCCTTTCTCTTGTATAAGAACTTAATAGTTGGTGCTGGAAAGTAAAACCTAAATGTGGTCCCACTCTGTCCATGTACAATCTATTCAGAGTGGCACACATATTCCAGGATTCACGATTTATTTTTTTTTCTCTCACATTCAATATAGTTGCTACATCCACATCTAAAGTAAATCACTTCACTGTTTCTAATTTTATTCTTGAAATATATCCCTACATATAAAAGACATAAACTGCAAAAGAAGAAATATATCTTTATGAATTCAGAGCATTTTTAAACTGTGAGTGCTTCTGTTCTCTAATAACTAAATGCAGTATGGAATACTTAAATGCTCAGCTTTATGGAATAACTAATATTTACAGAATTATTAAAAGGTTATATTTTACAAACCTGCCAAACGTGCAAATTCCCTCTTAGAGCTACAACATAAATCAATATAACTGTAACTATTTTTAATCACACATTAGTTTAACACAATTATTTAATTCTGAAATTTGGGAGCACTTAGTATTAATGCAACTGATGAAAAGTGGCAGTCTTTCTCTTATAGCAAAAATGTAATTTAAGAAAGAAGTATTGATCTAGTTAAGTTTGAATGGTGAGAAATAATGCCTGTCTATAACCTTAGCATTCCCTTCACATCACATTATTAGTGCTACAAGCTGAAGCTGTTGATACTTTGCATTGCTCAGAGATGGTTTAAATCACAAGTTTTGGATTGTATTTAGAGAAGCTTGGATTAAGACCTAGATCTTCACATCTGTACAGTTTTCTGGAATTTCTAGTTCTCACTGTGTTTCACACTTAGCAGGAAGTCAGTTTAATTTTGGAAGTATCTTAAAGTTTAGTTTTGGCTCATAAGATGGGAATGCAAGATAAAATCTGATAGCAGAATTTTGTCTACTTAAGAAATAAACTTTCACCAAAACTACTGAAATATTATAGTCCTCAGATCCAAGTCCTTCTTCAGAATCTATATCAATGAAGAGCCTAGATTTGATAATATTAACCATTCTAATAGTTGTAAATCATCTCTACAGGATCACGGGATGTCAGGGGTTGGAAGGAACCTTAGAGATCTTCGAGTCCAACCCCCCTGCCAAAGCAGGATCATATAATCTAGCAGGGGTCACAAAGGAACGCATCCAGACGGGTCTTGAAAATCTCCAGAGAAGGAGACTCCACAGCCTCTCTGGGGAGCCCATTCCAGTGCTCTGCGACCCTTACAGTAAAGAAGTTCCTCCTCAAGTTGAGGTGGAGCTTCCTGTGCTCTAGCTTGCATCCATTGCCCCTTGTCCTATCACAGGGCATAAGTGAGAAGAGGCTGCCCCCCTCCTCCCGAACCTCAGCCCTCATATAGTTATAAACATGTATCAAATCCCCTCTCAGTCTTCTCTTCTCCAGACTTAAGAGCCCCAGGTGTCTCAGCCTTTCCTTATACAACACGTGTTCCAGTCCCTTAATCAACCTTGTAGTCCTCCGTTGGACTCTCTTGAGTAGATACTTGTCCCTCTTGAGCTGGGGATCCCAGAACTGGACGCAATACTCCAGGTGAGGTCTCACTAGGGCAAAGTAGAGGGGGAGCAGAACCTCCCTCGATCTGCTGGACACACTCCTCCTAATGCACCGCAGGATACCATTGGCCTTCCTGGCCATAAGGGCACATTGCTGTCCCATGGAGAACTTGTTGTCCACCAGAGCTCCCAGGTGCTTCTCCACAGGGTTGCTCTCCATCAGATCACCTCCCAACCTGTACTGGTGTACTTTATTATTCTTCCCCAGATGCAGGACTCTAAACTTATGCTTGTTAAACCTCATTAGGTTCTGCTCTGCCCAGATCTCCAGTCTGGCCAAGTATCACGGAATGGCTGCACAGCCTTCAGGTGTATCAGCCAAACTTCCCAGCTTTGTGTCATCGGCAAACTTGCTGAGAAGACACTCTGTCTCATCATCAATGTCATTGATAAAGATGTTGAATGGGACCGGACCCAGCACTGATCCCTGGGGGACTCCACTAGTTACAACTCTCTAGCTGGACTTGGCACCAATGACCACCATTCTTTGGACGGTATTGTCCAACCAGTTCTTAATCCATCTTACTATCTGCTCTTCTATCCCACACTACCTGAGCTTCTTCACAAGGATGTTATGGGAGACAGTGTCTAAAGCCTTGCTAAGGTCAAGATAGACTACATCCACTGGTCACCCTGCATCTATCCATTCAGTCACAACATCACAGAAGGCTATTAGATTAGTCAAGCATGACTTCCCTTTGGTAAATCCATGCTGACTACTTCCGATAACCTTTTTCTCTTCCATATGCCTAGAGATGACCTCCAGAATATGCTGCTCTATTTTTTTTTCCAGGGATGGAGGTGAGGCTGACTGATCTATAGTTTTCTGGAACCTCTTTCTTGTCCTTGAAGACTGAAGTGACATTGGTTTTCCTCCAGTCCTCCAGTGCCTCTCCTGTTTGCCACAGTTTTGAAAAAATGATGGAGAATGGCAGGGCGACAACATCAGCTAGTTCACTCAGCACTCTTGAATATGAATATTCAATTTGTGTAATAGGTCCTTAACCTGTCTTCACTAACCAGTGGAGAGTCATCCCTCTCCCAGGCTCTCTCCCCTTCATCCAGGGATGGGAGCTCACAGGGGCTGGTTTTAGGAGTAAAGACTGAAGCAAAGAAGGTGTTCAGCAACTCTGCCTTCTCTGCATCCCCAGTTATCAGGGCTGTCACCTCATTCAGCAGTAGGACCATACTTTCCCTATTCTTCCTCTTGCCACTGATATATTTGAAGAAGCCCTTCTTATTCTCTTTTACTTCCTTTGCCAGTTTAAGTTCTAAGAGAGCTTTGGCCTTCCTTGTTGCCTTCCTACATGCTCTGACAATTTCTCTATAATTCTCCCAACTGACAAGTCCCTTTTTCCATGACCTGTACATTTCTTTCTTCCTTGAAATCTCCTTCAGAATCTCCCTGCTCATCCATGCAGGTGTCCTAGAACGTCTACTCGATTTTTTACTCAATTGAATGCACCTATCTGGGGCCTGAAGGAAGTGGTATTTAAAAGTTTACCAACTGTCTTGGGGTCCTTTACCCTCCAGAGTCTTAGCCCATGGGATTCCTGCAAGTAGATCTTTGAAGAGTTCAAAGTTAGCCCTAAGGAAGTCCAGGGTTGTATTCCTACTTATTGGTCTGCTTCCACCTTGTATAATACCATGTCATGATCACTGTCACCAAGGATGTTCCCCATCTTAATGTGCCCAACCAGTTCTTCCTTATTAGTTAATACAAGGTCCAGCAGTGCCCCTGTCCTTGTTGGTTCTTCCACTACCTGCATCAGGTAGTTATCATCTATACACTGCAAGAGCCTTCTGGACTGAGTATGCCTGGCTGTGTGGGCTTTCCAACAAATATCAGGGTGATTGAAGTCATCCATGACTACCAGGGAGAGTGTTCTAGAGGCTACATACAGTTGACTGTAGAAGGCCTCGTCAACATCTTCTTGGTTTTGTGGTCTGTTAGATCTCTAATCAAACTAAAATTAACCTAGAGGTAAATAAGAATTTTTCATACTCATCTAACTGAATTAGGTCACACGGGTTTTACATAGTTCAAACAAAGTCCTAGAGAAAACACTCAGGCATCCTAATTAAAATTCAATCATCAAACTGATGAGCTGATGGGCTGATTTTCCAGGAGCTATTCTTATCCAGACATTCTCTGGCTATTGCTCAATCATCCTGTCACAGATAATCCATCCTTGAGACTCATAACAGGTTTTTATTGGCATTCATTTGGGAGAACCTGGCACTTCTGATTTGTAGCTGTGTCATATGACTAATGAAGGAAATCTAAACTCATGCCAATAAAGCAATTAGACCATATTATCATATGTTACACATACATACACACAGTGAGTGGCTGGCTAAGCATTATCTGCGTCATTAAATTTTTGGATAAATAATTGAAATGCAGACAAGATAACCTTTATTTTGTATTGGTTTTATTAGACTAATTGTCTTCATATAAAGTGTTCTTTGTGAGATTTCTAGAGTTGAAGATGCCTGCAGATCCCTAGCAAATTATCCAGGACTTATTAAGTTGTCAGAATGCTAGAGATACGGGATTCATATCTCATGGTAAACACAGTATCTTTAAGACAATCTGTTTGTCTGAAACTCTACCTTTTTTTTTTTCACTGTTGTCTTCAATAGCCTCAGAATTTATGAAAAAATGTGATAAACCAGAAAACTAAAAAATTCCTCTAGCTTGCTGAGAAAGATGAAGGTCCTTACTTTGATTTAATTTGCACTGAATATATACTGAGTGTTAGCAGGACCAAAATCCAACAGTGAGGATTTTGTCTAGCCCTTCTTTGGACAGAAAGAGGAACAAAGGCTATTAACTAAAATCAATGCCTCCCCAAACAGTTATTACTAAAGCTGATACTACTATCTTGTGTCTGTAGGTCTAAAAGATTTTAACCATGTGTTGGCACTACACATTGCTCAATTACTTTGAATATTAAAAATACTTTTACATACTTAAGTACATTTTCTGAGAAGATAATTTATATCTTGTAACATTTCTATAAAAATAACTTTTGAAAAGGAGAAATATGTGAATGTCTAAAAGAAAAAAAAACGTCTGAGGATCTCATAGAGATAACAAAACATTGGTAGCACCTGCTGCTCTAAGCCAAAAAAGAGCCAAATTTTTTTTTACAAAAGGGAGGAAAAGTGTCAATTACTAAGCATCTATTATCACATATAAAATACTCTTAAGTACACACTTGCCTAATAGGCAGGTTTGGCTGGTAAATTACTAGTAATATGTTTCCACAAGTCACAGGGGAAAATTTTGGGGTTAATCCTGCTTTCAGGGGAATGCTAAGGACAGTCTTTGTACAATAGGTCTTACTGAGCTTTTTCTTTGGTTTAATTATTTATCCTTCACTCTTGTTGCTCCAATATTATCTGAAGTCTGTGGAATTATTATATTAAAATTAAATTTAAAAATATAAACATTTATTTACATGCTATTATTTAATGTGAACAGTAGCATTGCTTGTTGAAGTCAGATAATCTAGAGAAAGAAGCCATGCCCTACATTTAAATCTTAATATCATGGGATAAAGATTAATTTACTGAGAGTGTTTTCCTCAAACTAAAGGAAAAAAATACTGATGGGACTGAAATAACTTTGGTTAGCGAGTATGGCTGCATATGAATCACAAACACCAGAAACAAACCAGAATGGATAAATCGTATTAAACAAGTTATATACACTGAAATTCAGATTTCTTTCAGATACTGGTTGCATATCATGTCCTGATCATAAGGAGACATTATGTCAGGAGGATTATGATCAAGTAGTAAGTTGTTACCTAGAACACTACCTTCAGAACAACCTTATAATGCTTAACTAATTTAAAGAACATGAGTTTAGACTATTTTAATTAATGGGCTATTTTACTTATAAGAAAGTAAATTACTTGGAAGCTGAAATAGTCCAGAACTTGAATTTCTACTGAATGAATGAATATTATCTTTTGAAGACACAAAACATAAGAAATAAAAAAAATTATTCTTACTGTAACAGTACTGAGAATTGCAACACAAACCTTGTCCTTGCTCCAGCAGCAAAAATGGCATCTCTGTTACAATAGAAGAATACAGGGAATGACTTACACTTGTATTCAGAAAGTGTGAAACATTTTGCAAGTAGTTCTTCAGAAGAAACTATTCCTCCTTTCCTCTCATCTGTCACAAATCTGCCTGTTCCTGAGCAAGAAAAGCATTTATTTTTAGAAAGATTTATATATGTTTTATAAATTATGTCCTGCTACATCATCCTGGACAAGGCTTCACCATTTGCCCAAGTATATTCTCAGATCAGTCTCTTCCCAAAGTTGGCTATGTGGTTCAGATATATGTAGGTAAAAGAAATGCAAGAACAGAGCTGGGTGTGAGTTATGGGAGACTGAAAAATTCAGTGTCAGACCTGTTGTTTCTGTGCTAGACTAGAGCTTTAGGGAATGCAGGCAGATTTTATCACAAGGACTGAATTGGCCTGCAAATGAACAAAGGAGGAGTACATAAAAATACTTCAATTTCTTTTTGCCGTATTATCCTGTATCTAGCCATGCCTCACATCCTCCAGAAAAACACTTTTTTAGATGTGAGGAAAAATGAACTGAGAACTGGAATGGATCCAGAAAAAGCTGGCTTCATTATGGACTTCTTGTAACTAGTTGTTCTGCAACATCTGTAATTTTATGTCAGCATTTCAGTTCCTGAGTATGAGCTCACACACCAGAGAAACAGTGATTGTTCCATGGTGGTTATAAGCCATATTTTAATAATAGAATCATAGTATGATTTGGGTTAGATGCGAGCTTAAGGATTATCTAGCTTTATTTAAGCTTGATGCAAACAAACGTATTCTGAAAAAAATGTAATATGAAAAATAACAATATTTAGATGCAGGAAGAACTTTTCAACTTTATTTTCTTTCAATATTTTACAGGAATAGGAAATTTAGGTGGCACTTCTCAGTATGACTAGGAAAACACGTTTTCAAATGCCTGTTTTCTCAGTTTCTCAGGATTTCTATCATTTACAAAAGCAGTGATCAAGCTAAGAATGCACAACAGTTAAAAAAAAGTAGCTCATTATTAAAAGAAAGTATCTCCTAACACCAGCCTCCCAAACAAATGAAAATCAGAGTTTGGACGAGTATTAGGTATATGTATAAGTTGTCTAATCATGACTGGATATTTTTTTTAACCGTTTTTTGGGTTTTGGTTTTGGGGTTTTTTTTATTTGATACCTAGACTTTTTACACCTCAAAATTTTCCACTTATTTCCCCATTTTAAAAGAGTTTCACAGCTCTCTGTAACCATTTTCCACTCTTACTGGTATCAGTAATTTTATTATCCAACTCTGGTGATGCAATTTTATCTTTCAGTTCTAACTGATTGAAACAGAAAATAATATTTTAAAATTTGAAATCTACTACCATAAAACAGCTTACATTCAGTTCTGCAGGAAATCATGAAGGCCTCTTAGTAAGTTTTGATCATCCATATGAGCACTGAGGATTTCTGGTTTGTTTTTTAGCCATAGAGATGCAAGAATTTGCAACTATTTTCATAGTTTTCATCAAAACTTTTAAAGAACCGCTTGCAATGAACAGTTTGTATTTGTCAGCTGCTTTGTTTTTTCCTCTCTTTTTTATGCCTTTTTTTTCCTACTAGTAATTATTTCTGTCACAAACAGCAAGTCATGAGGCAGACACAAACTTCAAGAAGTTTGAAGCATTGACAATACACAGATGAAACAGGAGACAATCCTTCAAAAAATCAACTAGAAGTGGACTGACACAGGTATGCTATTTATTAGCTTTTGCAATTCCAACATTTCTTTTATTTTCAACTTTAATAATTCATCTTCTTCCTTCATCATCTGCAAAGTTGAACTGTGAAACAAATACCACACTTTTATAACAATTATGCTTGCAACATTGGATGCATCAAGAGGAGTGTGGCCAGCAGATCAAGAGAGGTTATTCTCCCTTTTACTCTGCTCTTGTGAGACCTCACCTTGAAAACTGCATCCAGTTCTGGTATCCCCACCATAAGAGGGACATAGATCTGTTGGAACAAGTCCAGAGGAGGGCCACAAAGATGATTCAGGGTCTGGAGTGCCTCCTCTACAAGGATAGGCTGAAGGAGCTGGGATTGTTCAGCCTGGAGAAGACTCCGGGGGGACCTTATAACTGCTTTCCAATACCTGAAGGGATCCTACAGGAAGTCTGGAGAGGGACACTTCACAAAAGTCAGGCAAGGGGAAATGGTTGTAAACTGAGGGAAAATAGGTTTAGATTGGATCTTAGGAAAAAGTTCTTCAGTACAAGAATGGTGAGACTGTGGAATAGATTCCCCAGAGGGGTTGTGGCTGCCCCCTCCCTGGAGATGTTCAAGGCCAGGTTGGATGAGGCCTTGAGCAACACAGTCTAGTTGAGCGGTGTCCCTGAGCTTGGTGGGGCATTTGGATTAGATGATCTCTAAGGTCTCTTCCAGGCTAATCCAGTCTATGATTCTATGATTACTGTGAATAGTTGCTTAAAAGCTTGATATTTTTTAAAACAGATTTTATATATTGATCAGCCCTAGGCCATCAAGAATACTTAAGTATTTACCATATGGACAGAAAATACTCAGAAAATGGAGAGTTAATCTAGATTGTCACTTGTCATCTAAAGATCCTTAATGCAACTGTGTAGCACTTGAGCTCACAACTCAGGCATAATCATACATATGTATTTCTGTATAGACAATGCTTAGATTCGCATCTCTATATTACAATTGGTTTTATTGACGCTGTCTGCAGATTAGATAATTTCCTAATGCTTGTAGCAATTCTGTATCTCGTTGACATTTCTTATGTTATACTACATATAACTAATCAGCATTGTCTCTTCTGGGCAATAGAGAAAAGAACTTCATAATTACTAAAGGCTGATTGATTTCCTATGCATTTAATTAATTCTGAGTACTTTCTGTTTAAATTTTCAGAAATTGTATCTTGTTGCTATGTGTCTTAGTTTTCCTTTATGTGGGAAGTAATCACACACAGATAATGGAGAGTGCGTGAAACATAAAGCCACACTGAGACTTGTGTATATCCAGTTTCTGTAGGCATCATAAGTAAATTTAGCTATCATTTCAGTGACAGAAGACAAAAAACTTCTAGTTTGTGTGTATGACATAACTACTGCATTTCAATTTCTGATTTATGTGAGCTGCTAAAGAAGAGATTGTTGCAAAGGGAAAAGGGTCAGAAATAGACATGAAACAGGGAAGATGGAAAGGCAAGGAGAAATTTAGTTCACAAATTAGTCTGGGCAAGTTTATCTTCAAAGATGGCTTTTATGTAAATTTCATCATTAGGAGACAGTGTTCCTCAGTATTTGATTTCTAGCTTTGTAATTGTCTCTAGATTATCTTGGCAGCACATTATTACATTTTCAGGAAAATCAAGGATGCTCTTCATTAGAACCCTGAATTATAGTTCTGATCATAATTATTGAAAAGGAGGGGTTTAAGCTTGATCCTTAACTTTACCTACTTGTATGACGTGTGGCTTACAATATTTATAGGTTTTTTTCCTAGTCTAGTGCTACCTATATACATTGTTATGTCAATCTAGTTGTACAGTCTTCAGTGTATGATATAATGAGCCTTCCATAAGCAATCTCATAGGTTTCCAGTATAGTTATATCTGTGCAGACAATTGCAGACATATCAGAGCTTGCTCTTCCCAGACTCACTTGGGAATCACCCAGCCACTTCAGCACAGTTTTCAGCTCTGGCTGATACATCCCCTTAGAAATCCCTCTAGCTGAAAAGAATGGAAGGATTTCTTTGTGCTTCCTATTTAAAATGCTTTTGTGGTTTTTCATCACTGTATTAAAATAAACTTTTTAAATTTTCTCTCTTTCAGACTCTGTGTACAGTTTATCAATATCTTCCTTGACAGGAAGAAGTTCCAAATACTGTAGCAAACTGGACTAAGACTGACTTTGAGATTTAAGATTGAAAACATTGTCAACACAGCCTTAAAAACTTGGTATCATTGAGTTGTCCTCAGTAATATTTTTAACAATGATGGTTCCTAGCACTGTTTCTGAAGACTTTATTACAATTTCCAATCACAACACCACAAGCATATTTGAGACTATTATGTCTCACTGAGGAGACAATTTGCCTCCAGATAAAATCTTTTAAACATTCCTCTTTGTACGCTTTCTGGCTACAAAAATGTTCTGACAGGCAAGTTTAGAAACTGATCTTTAAAACACTACTTATGTTAGGATTTTCTCGTTCTTCCAAAGCTGAACATTTAAGCCTAAGAAAGCAGTCACTGGATACTTGTAAGATTTTTATCTCATCCATAAGCAGCTCAAAGACATTCAACAGTAGCATGCTATAAGCTACATTTCTTCCTTTAAGCAATACAAGTTACACACAGACTCTCCAAAATCTTTGAAAATAAACTTTCAAACCCATACATAGAGATATTATGTAAATTATATCACTTAGTTCCTATTTTTGTTGATTCTGAGCTTGATCCAAGACTTATGGTTGCATTTACAAAGGAGATACGTTATAAAGAAACTTTCAGAGGGTGTGGGATTAAAAATAAATGCACATTGGTGAGATAATTCGTTAAGTATAAATACCACGTAGGATTATGGAATGAGTACTGAATATATCTTGGAAACATTACTTTAGAATTTGTAGTTGTTTTTAAAGTTTGTGAATAGCAACAATATTATCACTTTTAGATTATTTGACAGTGGTAGCTACCCTATTACTAAGAAAGTGTAAGGCATTTTGATGTCTCTAAGACTTTTTTATTTTCTGCTCACAGGAAAAAAAAAAGTATTAGAATTAGGATAAATACTGTAGCTTTCTTTTTACAGTAAACTTTACATCAAAAATTTAATAAATATCTATGTACTTGTCAGGAAAAAGGAGGGAAAGAAATAAGAAAACCTCCACTATTTCTGAAATTAACAGTTGTGAAAAAAATGAATATATGTCAGTCTTAATTTCCCCATCAATTTCCTGGTAATAAAATAGTCTGAGTCTTTCTTGTATGAAGCATTTATCTTTTAATAGATTTCATTTACTATTGTCTTTCATGGCTGTTTCACTGAATATCTTTCTTACATATTTAGCAAAGACCCTCTTCCCTTGCAGTGTATAGACCAGTATTTTTGTTTTCTTTTGACATATTTTAATACTGGCACATTTTGTAATGGTGTATACTTTCTTTATAAGACGACTCATTTTCTATCCTTTATGAGCTCTTATTTCTGGCTTTCTAACCTATCTAACCCCAGTCCTACTGCCAAAAGTCTCTTTTGATGAAGTTGTACTTCTGTAGTTTAATTCAAGCGCAACAGGCAAATAATATTCTCTTCTCAGTCATTTATTCATTGAGAAAGGAAAGAATGAAGAAGAAAACCCCTGTAAGTATGTATTAGATTTCAGCTTTTTTGAACAGCTCTATTTTAAGCCATTGGGAATGCCACAGATATGACACTAATTTAATAGTTAGCAAATATTTTAAACAATAAAAATGTGCTAAAAAAAATGATGATAGTGAGACTTTCTTATCATCAGTAAAACCCTGGGACATATTTTTTCTTCATGTTGCAGAAACGATTTCTTCCTTTTGGTTAGTTCAAGTTCAGGAAGAAAAACAAACCCAAATGCAACCACCTACATTTCTAAAAGGAAACCTCAAAGAAAGGCCTAAATTACTTACATGAGTGTGAAAAGAAGAAAAAGCAGAGAGGTCTCCCACTCTAACTTGGCTGTATTAGGACTTTGCAGGCCCTGACCTATTCCAAACTACAGGCAGTAATCAAAGCTCAGTATGGATAAGAGAGATCTATAGAAAGCCCAGTTGTTACCTCTTAAATGTATAGAAAGGTGTGTGTTGTCAGACCTATTAGCACACTGTCAGTTCTGACTGTCCTGGGTCTCCACCCCTGCTGGGTTTCCCTCCACCTGCCCATGTCCCAGATCCCCATGTCAGCTCCCCAGGAGACATGAGCCCCTGCCCCAGCAATTATAGAACCATAAAATCATAGAATCATAGAATTGTAGAATCATCTAGGTGGGAAAAAACTTTTAAGATCATAAAGTCCAACCATTAACCCTATTCTACTAAGTCACCACTAAGCCATATCCCTAAGCACCGCATCTATATGGATTTTAAATGCATTCAGGGATGGTGGCTCAACCACCTCCCTGGGCAGCCTGTTCCAATGTCTGATAACACTTTCAGCGATTTTTTTTTAACCAATGTCCAATCTAAACCTCCCCTGGTACAGCTTGAGGCCATTCCCTCTTGTTCTATCACTAGTTAATTGTGAGAAGAGACCAGTGCCTACCTCTCTACAATGTCCTTTCAGGTAGCTGTAGAGACCGATAAGGTCTCCCCTCAGCCTCCTTTTCTTCAGACTAAACAACTGCATTACCCTCAGCTGCTTCTCATAAAACTTGTTCTCCAAGCCCTTCACCAGCTTAGTTGCTCTCCTCTGCACCTGCTCCAGCACCTCAATGTCTTTCTTGTAGTGAGGTGCCCAAAACTGAACACAATACTTAAGGTGTGGCCTCACCAATGACAAGTACAGAGGGACAGTCACCTCCCTGGTCCTGCTTGCCACAGTATTTCTAATGCAAGCCAGGATGCCGTTTGTCTTCTTGGTCACCTGATCACACTTCTGTCTCATATTCAGCCGCTTGTCAATCAGCATCCCCAGGACCCTTTCCGCTGAGCATCTTTCCAACCACTCTTCCCCAAGCCTGTAACATTGCATGGGGTTGTTGTGGCCCAACTGTAGGACCCATAGTTGGCCTTGTTGAAACTCATACAATACAACTGACCTCAGCCCATCAATCCAGTCTGTCCAAGTCCCTTTGAAGAGCCTCCCTATCTTCAAACAGATCAACACTCCCACCCAACTTGGTGTCATCTGAAAATTTATTGAGGGTGCATTCCATCTCCTCATCAAGATTATTGATAAAGACGTTAAACAGAAGTGGTCCCAATACTGAGTCCTGAGGAACACCACTTGTGATCAGCCACCAGATGGATTTAACTCCATTTACCACTATATTTTTGGGCCTGGCTTTCCAGACAGTGTTTTACGCAGCAAAGCATATGCCCATCCAAGACATAAGAAGCCAGTTTTTTCATGGGAATGCTGTGGGAAACAGTGTCAAAGGCTTTATGGAAGTTCAGGTAGACAACATCCACAGCCTTTCCCTCATCCACTAGGCGTGTCATCTTGTCATAGAAGGAGATCAGGTTCATCAAGCAGGACCTACTTTCATAAATCCATGCACTGGGCCTGATGCCCTGGTTGTCCTGTATATGGTGCATAATGGCACTCAAGATAATCTGCTCCATGACCTTTCCTGGCACCAAGGTCAGACTGACAGGTCTGTAGCTCCCTAGATCCTCCTTTTGGCCTTTCTTGTAGATGGAAGTCAGATTTACTACCCTCCAGTCCACTGGGACCTCCCCAGTTAGCCAGGACTGCTGGTAAATGATGGAGAGGCTTGGTGAGCACATCTGCCAACTCCTTCAGTACTCTTGGGTGTAACGCATCCAGCCCCATATACTTAAGTGGTATAGCAGGTCATTGAGGACACGTATTTTTTTCTTTATTGAAGTAGTTTTGATATGAGGCATAATTTGACTTAGCCTTGTTGACACCTCTAAGCTAGGTGAACCTTCTTTGTTGTCATTTGATTCTCCCTGAAGAGTGGCTTATCTGTCTTTCAAGGGGACCTGGTGAGGTGTAGTAGTTTTTGGGGTGATACATCTGCCACACCTGGCAGGAACTTGTTGCCACTGCTCCTTATTCTCTAAGTCATCACACTCAGCAACATGAAGAGAGGGCAACAAGAAGCCCTCTGTGTCCTGAGATCTGTCTGACTGATGAGTCTGTTTCAAGGAAGGTAGGGTCTGACTCCACCAATCTATCTCCCTCTCACACTCCCTTATACTCCTTATCTTTTCCATTTCCTCCTTCAGCTCAGCCACCAGGCTGAGAAGATCTGGTCACAGCAGGGACAGTCTTCAGATGACCACAGACCTGCCCAGCTGGGCCATAGGACCAGCAAAGCTGGACCCCAGTCTGCTCTTGTCCCATCCCCACTCCTAGAGAGGTGTGTATCCTAGCATATTCTAAAGTAGAGGTGAACATTTTGAGCAAATGCACAGACAAGACAACTGAATATTTGGCAATATTTACAAGTTCAGAACAAAAAAAAAGAGAAAAATATTATTCTTTCAACAGGAAGTATGCCTACAGAAGTTACTGCTAAATGACATTTTTCCATGTAAGAATTTTATGTGCTTTCATAGGCCACTGACAAACAGTTGGCAGAGAGATTCAGGAACTTTACAGATACAAAAACTGCAAGAGTCCCAGAAAAATATCTCAAAACAGCTGGAGACTGTTATGAAGGAATATTATATATACTTGTCATGTTCTTGCTCTAGTACAAGTATCCATCAATGTGCATCCATCTAGGTTCTTCATGGGAGACAGGATAATGAGACAGCTTTTTAACCATAAAAAATCAATATGGCTATTCTCATTTTCTTAATACCTAAATGCTGATTAAGGTAGCTGGGAGATGATGGTACTAAGTTTGTTGTACTCAGTCGCAAGATTTCTGTGAATGATCAAAGCATGTATGCAGTACTGTCCTCTATTCAAAAACTTGAAAAGGAAAAAAATGAAAACATACTGTTTTCAGTATGTTTTTCACTGCCTGTTACTCTACCGGGACAATTTAGTTACTATTTTACTTCCAGGAAAAAGAAAAGCTATTAAAAAAAATTAAAACCAAGGCATGTGGCATTAAATAAATTAACCTATTCAAATTATTGCAATCAAAACTGCTTAAATTAATATTTTGATTAAGAACATATAGTTCACTAGTTACAAACACAAAACTATACTTCATCACTTGTAAAGTCTATGAAATGACTGATATGTAAAGTAACATGATTATATCTAGAATCTCATTCCCTAAGTTAAAGACATGAATGTACTCTACTGAAAAAAAGTTTAATTTTTTTAAATGTATAAAAGGTAGAAATGAAATATTCAAAAATATTTATGTAAAAATCTAGCTGCATCTTTAAATATTTACATCTGTGCACCTTGGCAAATATTTCTATAGAGACTAGACTTCTATAATATTTCTATAGAGACTAGGATCAGTTATAAATACAGTGTGTTCATTCTATAGATCATTCACAAATGTATTAAAAGGTGATGATTTTCTCAAAGTCATTTTGCAAGCACTTTGCAGATACTCCTTACTGAGATTTAATCCTGAAATTATCTCAGGTTTGAAAATTTTATACTTTCAATTCTTTTTAGCTGGTAAGATCACCAAGTCAGGTTCCTACTGCAATTATACTTGCATTTACATGAACTTCAATCAAACTACTCAGTTACTTCAACTTGCTTATGCTTTGCCTGATGAATCATTTGCCCAGCAATAGAAGAAATTAGAAGAGATCCTCAGTTTTTCATGTTCTCATGTATGGGATATTCACTTAACTTCTGAACTTAAATTAGAAAGGCATAATTGCAAGCAGGCATTGCATGGGGTAAAGTTTTTAGACTCCCATTAAACAGTATGAATAGAACAGAGGAATGGTCTACCCAGCCATGGGGATAGAAGGGCCTAAGCTTATTGCCAGTGGTGGCTTCTTTGAGAAAAAAAGTAGTGGTAGGAATAAATATAGTGATCCTCATATTCCAAATAGAGTAAATAATCAGAACTGCTTTTACAGACACTGATTGTGTTCCCAGAATGATGGGAGATCTTCCAAAGCAGGCAGCTATATGAGGACACTGAAAAAAAAAAAAGTATTTGAAGAAATACCTTTATTATTAATTTATCTCCTTCACCATGAGGATAAGGGCCAGAATAGTGGCTGCATTTAAATAAGAGCCTGGGATGACAGATGTATCAGGCTGGGCATGAGCATAGCTGTACTGAGGCTGGTACTGAGCCTGGGAGTGTAAATACAGCTCCTATATTTACATACCCTGGCTGGAGGTGCAGGATGGGCGCTGTCATGCTTTAGATCCAGCCAGGAGCCAAGCACCACACAACTGCTCGCTCACTGGCTGCACTCCCATCCCCTGAATGGGAAGAAGAAGAGGGACAAAGTGCAAAACTCCATGGGCCAAGATAAGGAGAATTTAATGCAATAATGCAAAAGAAGAAGTTACAAAAACAAGAACAACATCAACAATAATTGTAAAGAAGCAATACACAAACAAGTGATACCAGAATGAACCCACAAAGATGCTGTCCTGAATGCCCAACAGAAAGGGAGCACTTTGCCCAGCTCACCCTCCAACCTTATATAGGCAGACATGATGTCAGTATGGTACCCTATTAGCTGGTTCAGTTGTCAGTCCTGGCTGTGGCCCCCTCCCAACTTCTGGTGTAAATTAATCCTACCCTAGCCAAACCCATTACAGGCACCCAGCTGGATCCTCACACAACTGTTTACAGAGAAATCTGATACAAGATTTTGTGGATGCACAGCATCAGAGCTGGCCTTGAATACAGGTAGCCATAACTGGAGTGAAAAAGTTAACACAGTATTTTATTAAAAATAATTGTTTCATAAGTAAAAGTATATCACATATTAATATGTACTAATTATATTATTTGGAAATAATATTTTTTTGTCATTGTCTAATCCAAATTACACAAGTTTCAAATTCAAAAGTGCCATCTGGATTCTTAAATGGTTACTTTTCCAGATAAAATATGGCTTTACAGATAAACTGTTCTGATTTATATAAGCTCCATGCTTCTAATTTTCCCTTGGAGTGGTTCACAGATTTTAGTTTTCCCTAATTCCCTCTGGCCACATGGTTTATCTATACTTTCTTCATTTTGTGAATTATTTTCCCATTTCTTCTCCTTAATAATAAAAGGTAACTGCTAATATTTTACTGGGAATGAAAATAATATTTTATTCTTCTGCAATCTTTTACTGATTTCTACATGTCTGAGGTAAAAACTACTTTATTCTCTTGTGGGTTAATTTTTTGTAAAAGACTGTAGATAGTAAGAGAAGTATGTCCCAAATGGACCTAGCTAGGTGCACAAAGAAATTTCCAAGACAGTAGATAATTGAGTTGTTAAAAGTATTCATCACTGGTGCATGGTTTTTGAGATCCTACTGTCCACAGCAATTAGCTCCAGCATTTGGTTTCTCCTAAACAAGGCATGTTAAGGTTAAATCCTGCACTGTTTACAACTTCTATTAGGAGTCACTATTGTCTTCAGACAGCTTTGAGAGAATTTGAAAACTGCATTCAACTACAAGCTTGGGCTAACAGTGCCAAATTATCTGAATGTTTCTTTGGAGTCCTGTCATTTGATATCTTTACATATCACTTCTTAACTTGTTAATGAAATAAATGCTACCCAGAACACTTAAAGAAATAGATACATGTATCCTTCAAGTTCCAATTTGGCACTTTTAATTTAAGGTTGTTAACTAAGAGGAATACTAGAAAGTGGTTGCTTCTAGTTACAACTGTGACTATTTCGTTATGTGCTGAAGGACTGAGTAGATTCTCTAATTTACATGGAATCTTAATATTGGATATGACTGGTGAAAAATAATAATATTAGCTTCATTAATTGTGAAAAAAAAATAAAAATTCATTTTTCATTTGTTTTATAATTTTAGTAAATAATAAAGAAGACTTTCTTTTTAAAGAACCAACTAAAAATATCTGTTAACACCCATGTCTTGCATTACATCTCTCCTTTATTGAAACAGTAATTACAGTTATAATTTTAGCATATTATAATTGAAATTCACATAAAGGAAGATATGAAGACATGACATTTTCTAAAAATTACATCACTTTGAAAGGCATAAGGAAACTCAGTTGAAACAACTTCACAAAATATTAGTGAAACAACTAAGCCCATAACAGAAAAAATAACTTATTATAGTCTTACACAACTTTTACATTAATGTAATTACATTAATTTCAATAAATTTACTATTGACTCACTTGGTATTGGTTTCTTATAAATTCCACTTGAAAAATACTATTATTTATGTAGAGCTTCATCAGTAAAATTTATTATGAATAAGAAGCTATTAGAAATTACAATCTAAGCAGAAAATTAACATAGTAGTGAACACTAATATGTAAAACCATTTGGAAATGCATTACATCATGAAAATAATTCTTTAAGAGAAGGAACTGGAACATTGTTAGGAAGTTTCGTATCCTGTTGAGAATCAAAGACTTTATTTCTTTTAAATATGTTTACTGATAAAAGATTTTCTGCTTCTTCCAACATTTTCTTGTTTATTTAAGTGAATAGTTTCAAGAAAATTTGTGAGCTTACAATGTTATATGAAATGTAAATTTTCAAATACCTAGTTTAAATAATTCTGATATTAGATATCATTCATTTTTTCCTTTATTATGCAGAAAAAAAAAATAATTAAGACAAAAAAAAAGTTTTGGGAACATGAACAACTTATTAAAAACTGAAACTCTACTAACTGTGCACAACTACTCCCCCAGAAAGAAGCAACATAAAAGCTCTAGAGTTTTAAAAAAATGCACATAAGCAAGCTGTGATGCAGGAG
>JANHGN010025702.1:1631-11717 GCA_024605025.1 Megaceryle maxima | reverse complement strand
GATGCAGGAGATAAAAAATAGTAATATATATTAAATTATGTGGTGATATTTCAAAACCTGTTTTCAAAAATTATTAGACTTCCATGACTTAATTTCAAATATTCTGCTTTTTATTCAAACCAAAGTAGGAATAAAAGGAATTCTATCAGCAGTTATTCAAATTAATCAAATCTCTTGGATAAAAATATAAATCTTCAAGGTAATTTGTCTATGAAGGAATTAATAATTTTCACTATTAGTCCTATAAAAATTAAATTTAATTTTATTTCAGGGTTATAAAATTTCAGTAACAATACACTAAATGAAAGTGAATCATTATATTTTGTCTACTGATATATTACTAAGTCTTCTAAAATGTTGAAAATAGGAGATCAGATCACATTGATATAAAATACTTTCAGAGAAACACCAGATGTTGCAGTAAGTGCTACTGTTATGGAAAAGTTGGATTTTTTTCTATTGGGCTAGTGTTCATGATAACCATCATGATGTTAGTGGCATCTCTTACAGATATTCTCTGCCAGATAAGACCTAAAATTTAAATCTCACTGATCATGATAATGCCTTTTTATTTTTTTTTAAGAGTAATAATAAAAGATACTTTCTTTAAAATTGAAATCCATTCTGCTTTCCTCTTATTCATTAAAAGTCTCCTGATTGCAAAACAAGATTGTCTTCCTCACTGAAAGCCCTTACAGTGTTTTGTGTGCTGTTAATAATTTGAAAAGCAAGAAATAAATCAGCAGCTCAGATTCCTTCATGATTTGTATTAATTCAGATAGTTGATCAGAAGATCTTTGATTAAAATATGTTTAGGTATCAATTGGGGGGTGTACCTTATGCTTTTAATTGGCTTTCTCCATTGGAAAAGAACACCTGGAATTAGTATATGATCACAAATAAAAACTGTTACATCATTGTACTTTTAAAACAGTTGTTATTTTGTGCTAAACTTTACAGATGACCACAAAGTAAATTAATTTCAGGTATTCTGATAAAATGTTATGTTCACAGTTTCATATTGGTGAAATGATAATTAAGGTATTACCTTCATTCACATATAGTTATATGATTTATTAAGTTTACGATTTATTAAAAAGAAAAAAAAAGTATTTAGACAAATATACAAGCTTATATTTTTATATCCATGAAGTACCTGTGAATAAAATATTTAAAATTTAGGTTTGCTACCAAATTCTTTTATTTAAAAATGTCAGCTTTACATCATTGGCTGATCATACTAACAATAGCAAAAAAAGGCGATGTGTTTAATAAGCAATATTCTTTGTAACTGAACATGAAATTAACAAAAAAATTAAGTCCCCGAGGAAAATAATGGTTTTAAATGTACCTGGCCTCTCCCCACCCCTGCCTTTTGCCCAGGACCCCATTTCATCCCAGCCAGGGACGATAGCTTCCCTGTGGCCTGCCCTGCTCCATGACTGGGAGCAATGTAACAGCACTGGGCTCCAGGAAAGCACTTCCCTCCTTTCAATGTCACAATAAATTTAATAAAGAACAGTCATACAGACTATAGTATTGAACTAAAAATGTCCAAAATTGCAATATATACATCATATTTCTTCCCCCATTCACTTTCAAAGTTATTTATGGTTTCCGATAGACTTCCATCAATTCATTCAAATGTTTTGTTTTCTGTGTAAGTCAAGCAGTGATTTCACACTCATAAACTAAAGGAGATGCTAAAAGCTGTACAGGAACAAAGCAAGTATTTGTTGGACTTGGTTTTGAGGCATTGCTGATGATACACAAATGCCCCATTTTACCTTTAAAACTCACATCATGTATGTAAATGTGGAAGTTCAAAATTTTAAATCATTATAGTTTATAGGATCTAGAATCATAAAGATATTATTTATAACTTAGACTGTAACGTTGAAGTACTACCAATATAACTTCATTCATGCTGCTGCTTAGAGACACATCAGTCTGGGTTTTGCAGAAGCATTTTCATAGCTATCTGCAAGTTGCATATGACCTACAACTGTTTAGCATTACAGAGGCATGGGGCAAGAGGAGAAAATTCTCAATTTATTATGCTGGAAACAGAAATATTTCAGGATCAATCTGCAATATAAGGAATTAAAGAGAATTTGTGTTTGTGCTACAGTACATTCCTAAATTAAGATGTAAGCAAACTAAAAATAAAAGGAAGCCTGAGAGAAAAGGCAGATGAGAAAGTAGTGTACATATCATAATTCAGAAACAGGAGAAAATGAAAATTCCTGAAATAATAGCTAAAATTCATGGCTTTTTTCAGAGGCCATAAAAAAAAGCTCAGTCAAAATATGTAACTGTTTTGAACCAATATATCCCACAAAAAACATTTGAAACATGAAAACATTAATAGTTAATGTTGTTTGACTTTCTAGAGATAAACTGAATTTTCAGTAGAATATTCCCTTGCCTCACATTTCAGGCAGGTACAACAATTCCTAGGCTTAATTAATTTTTCAAACTATACTCTTACTGAATTAATTTTAAATGTTTTATCTATTATGCAAAAATAAAAGATGGTAGTCTCTTCCACAGAATTCCCTACATATGAATTGTTGGGGCATTTATCCTATGGTACAGATCCCAGTTTTCACGCTAGTAAAGATTCAATTGGCAATATACAAAGCACTGTTGAAATAAACATTGACATAAAAACTAATGACAAAGAGGCCACAAAATGCTGTATTCTTTTGAATCTGTCCACCTTACTGGGACCACAACTTTCAGTCACTCCATGGCGTTAGATGAAATCTAGCAGGTGTTAAATGTGTCAAAATCTACAACTAAACAATCACCTAAGCTTGTCTTTTTTTTTTTGTCCCCAGTGTTCACTGACTCTAGCAAGCAACAATCTAAATGTGTAAAATTATCTTAGGAGAAATTAAACTCTACTGAGGCATCTTCTATGCTTTGAACAAAGTTCATTGTATCTGTATTGACATCAGTTAGTGTTTAAAGATTTTAGGAAGCTATAGAAAAAGCTCATAAAATCACAGTCATTATAGTCTGGGGGAAAGTTGTGTTTTTCAAGCAGAGCACTAAGCTTCTGTCTTTGAATGTTGGGCTTTTTTTATTTATCTCATAGTACTTATAGGAGGCCTATTACTTTACTGAGGAGGAGATGGAAAATAGAGTGTACAGCCAAGGGACCTACAAGTGCCACTTTACTAGGCATACAGCATTCAACCAGGAACACTAAAGGGATTAAGAAGGCAGCTTTGTATTGTCTCAAAGGTACAGTAACATAAGCACCACACAGTATTGTATGACAGTTACCATGGTAACTATTCCTTCTTTTTCTACCCCTAAACCACACATTTGCTGGCAGAACAAATCAAGTAATTCAAAAGTATGCGAGACAAAGGTTATCATGAAGTCCTTGCAGCCTGACAATGTTTTCAATTTTCTAAATCTAAATACTGTCTGTTTTGAATGCTTGAGCCTCTAAACTGGATTATTTTAAGCCCCTGCATGCAAAAGTATTAGATTCTTTTGGAAGACCTCATGCAAAAAAAGAGCAAAGGTACTTCCAAAGAAGAGTGCCATGAGCAAGTTAGAACAAGATAGTAGGACGTAATGGAGTGACAGAATACTGCAAGACAAAGATCTTAACAGAATTATTGTTATCTAATAAGGATATCTGATAATCCTTACATAAACCAGAAGTATCTGAATACTGAGAAGTGGCAGAGATAGAGGTTAAGGGAATACTGGTTAAAAAATTCAGTCATAGTTGTTGCAACAGTAAGAATTAGATACAAATTCCACCCAAATGGAGTAATCATCTGACTGGGTTAAAGATATTGAGTCACACAGGTATAAGAACAATATCCTAGATAAGTATGTCTATAGATATGCATATTGTACTTATACTGTATATGCAATAATGAAGAGCATGGGAGAATGATACAAAAAGACAGGAGGTTAGAAGCATGCTGGGGTTTTTTGAGGGTCATAATCTGACAAACAATTTTGAATCAGTGAACATCCTAAATTTATCTCCCTTTGCAAACATCTTCCACTCCAAACATTCAATTTCATTTCTGAAAGTTGGTAAGTTCCTGACCAGGACTACAATTATCTCAAGGGAAAGCAGCAGTAGGACTTAGAAGGTAAAAGATAGTAAACCATTTTTTGTTTATTTTTCAGATGTTTTGTTTGATTTTTCTCTCAAGAAAGTATTTTCTTTAAAGGACTGTATGTTTCAGTGATGTTTCATGAGATAATCATTTAGAGAAGGAAAATTTAGAGAGGAAATTCCACCTTAACTGTTTTTGATCTTGTTTTTGTTTTTTAATACCCTGATTTAGGACAGAAGTTATATGTACTGGTAGAGAAGCATGTAAATTGTTCATTCATATTATGGTAGCAAGACTTCTTTATTATAACTCTGTACATTACACATTCTTGCACTAGAACATTTCAGCAACATAAGTTTTATATATGCAGAACCCATACGAGTAGGATTTAAATTATTTCAAGATGAGGATAACAAGACCCATCTTTAAAATGTTTCTACTAAATTCCATTCTCTAGGAAAAATTAAGTATATTTGAAGCATCCCTCAGATGGCACTAGCTTGTGTCTGGAAGTGTTATCATGGCACTATAGACAGGCTGCTAAGTCCCAACTGTCAGTCAGTCAGCATATCTTCCTGCTGGAGAGGGGAATAAAACATTAAAAGAACCAATAGCATTCTGCTGCCATTAAAAGTGAAAGATCTTCAGGATCTGCATCATGCATGTATATAGCAATAGCTTAGAAGGGAAATGAGTTTTGATGGAAAAGGAAAGAATGAAAACAACAGAATATACAAAACTTAGGATAAGTAATTTTTATTTTTTTTTTAAACATCTGTGACATTTTATTCAGAGAAAGCCTGCCAAGCACACAAGAAACAGTATATCTTTCTGCTAAGCCAGAGCTCCAAATGCAAAGCCTAGCCTTTAAAAATACGCTATGCATTTATGGAACTTAATGAAGAGAGAAAGCCTTAAAATGAAAGATGGATTATACAAAGTTAGCAGAAGTATTTCTATTTTATTTCACCACTGTTTATATTACCAGATACAAGAACAGCACAGATTAATGAATGCATATGGATGGAATATGAATAGATGTTGCAGATCTGAGTAACACATGTTTTGAAACCAAATATATTTAATGTATTTGAACATTAGAATAATTTATTAATTTTATTCTTGAAGGCTGTGTCTGAGCCATGCCTTAAAAAATACAGATACCTTTTTAAACATTCTCCAGAAACACAGAGGGGATGGGGGAGGGGTGGGAGTGAAGAATGAAAAGAGAGGAAAAAAGAAAAAAAAAAACAAACCAGAAGGAAGAATGAAAGATTATATATCAAAGAACTCCTACCAATGTACTCTTCTTTACCCTATGGAATTTTTTTTTCTTCTTGAAGAATATTGATAATCAATCCCCTTTCATTTCTGAAAGTAAGCCTATAGCTTTGAATAAATAAATATATGACACTTTTTTTTTTCTTTTCAGGAAAAGTCTGAAGAATATTAAAGACATAGGAAAGAAAATAGTTATTCAAAGCATTAATCAGGATGAGTCTTCACAAAAAGGTACTGTTTTAACAGCAGTTTAGAAATTTGAATCTAATTATAATTACTGTTCATAATTCAATTTAGTCTTTTTCTTTTCCTCAGAACTGCCAATATGCTCTCTTTTTTTTATGGAGAAATACATATTTCAATTAAACTTCTAATCAGGAAAATTTTCATAAATTTTCATAATAGGATGAAACATTTTATAAGAAAGATTTTTTTTATTTTTTTATGCCAAACAATTTAGTACAGACAAATTTGGAATATAAAAGTGAGTTTCTCTTCAGTCATGAAGAGTGGTGGAAATACAGAGCTAGCACATTAGCATGTACAATTTCAAGGATAAACCAAGGTGTTCAATACCAGAGTTCAAATCACTTTCTCATCCTTGCTACATGTTTTGCCTACCTGTCTGGCTACTCCAAGAAAGAATTGTCTAGAAGTGTTTCTCAGTCTTTCATTGACACAAATTTTTTTGTGAACATTTGCCAAATTTCACCCTCACTAACAAGGCAGTTTGAAATCCTAGAAAATTCCAGGAGAAGAAAAAAATGTTGTAAGCCTCTCTTAGTTCTAGCATTCCCTCGAGCTCTCTTTTGAGTTGCATAATTGCTTAGCCAGCACAGGTCCAGTAACCTTAGAGCTAAGATATCCTTCCTTACTTTTTCATGTTTTATTTAAAACTGGTATCACATACATAGTTGTCATCTAGGTATTTGCACTGAAGATGCAAAAGTGACAAATATCTTTTACAAAGTGTAATCTCTGACCAAATGGCCATAAAGTATGTATTGCTTATATATCCTGCTAACATATCCAAAAATTATCAAATTTCTTTTACTTCTCACCAGATGCTACATTTTGCCTTTTTATCACAATAGAATCATCTTCTGATATAATTTAAACAGACTTTCTTGAGATTTCTGGTCTGTAGCTAATATTTGTAGTTTTGGTTTAAGCCACAAGGCTCAAGATAGATGTCTGTGGTTATCTATGTCTTTTCATAATAATCATAGCAGATACTGACTGAATAAGAGCAGGAACCAGCATGATTTCCTTGCCAAATTGTTTATATGCATATGATTAAAATAGCCTCCCTAGCTATTATACCTTTGTAGTCAAATTAAGGTTTCTGAAGTTGTAAGATTATCTTTCCCAAACTGACCAGTATTTTTGGATACTATAAATAAATTGCAGTCTGTTAAAACCTCTGTGGAACACTGATCTCTGGATAACATTGCCAATTTTTAATTTATTTAGTTTTTCTTCAGAGTAACCATTTTGTTTACCTGTCTTTCAAAAGACTGATTCATGTTCAAGGATCTCCACAATAATTTTTCCACTAAGAAACTACATTTTCCAACTTCTATGAAGTTCAATTGAGGTCTTGCTGTTTTTTAAAAATGTTGACTCCAGTCTTCCATTATTAACACCTCAGAAGAAAAGTAATAGAATCTGCTTTTTTGAGAACAGGTTTTTTGGTTTTTTTTTTTGTTTGTTTGTTTGGTTTTTTTGGGCAGGGGGAGGGGTTGACTTTTTTTGAGATCTGTCCTGTTGTCAGTACATTTTTAATAGGGAAATTAACCTTTTAAAGTTGGATGAAGGCATGGTTCAAGAGATGACTAACTGGATAAACAGTATCCTCTTCTTGTCCTCCACATCTCCTGCTACTTTCAGAAATACTATGCCTTTGTAGAAACACCCCCAGAATTTTCTTCAATGAAAGCTGCAAGACTTAGCCAACTTCTCCCAATAACAACTAATCTCTGTCAAAAACTCCAAGTCATTGTTGATTTTAATAAGTTAACTGCTAAGAGATACTTGAAAACCCCACAGAACATCTAGTAGTATCTACATGTTTAGATATCTTTGTATACTTTTAACTCTTGCTCCTTAGTATTTCACTTCATACATTAATGTATATTAAAATAATCAATATACTACAGCAGAGACATTGAATTGAGAATGTACTAAAGAATTACCACAGGGCAGTTGAGTCTTTATTTGTCATTAGGAAAATCAGAAATGTTTCTACTCCATATTCAGCTAAGTCAGAGATGCAACCCAAATGTTCTTACAGAT
Source organism: Megaceryle maxima (assembly GCA_024605025.1). Lineage (NCBI taxonomy): Eukaryota > Metazoa > Chordata > Aves > Coraciiformes > Cerylidae > Megaceryle > Megaceryle maxima. The sequence continues at coordinate 4,044 of JANHGN010025702.1, read as the reverse complement.
AGGGAAAAAGAGGTAGGATTCAAGGGTTTCAAACATGTTAGGATGCCACAATGCTCTGCACTAGCTCAGTTTTGGATAACCTGGACAATGAACATCTGAAGAGATATGGCACTGTCTTTCACAGGACTACATTTTGTTTAGGAACGTCATTATCTTGAAGAATGTAAGCCTCAAGATCTGCATGCACAGAAGTGGGGATAGTATAATTTCTCTGCCTTGGAGGGCTAGCATGAAGATAAATACTCAGAAACTAAGGTAAGGGAAAACACACTTAAATACTTTAAGATAGGGGGTTTTTTTGGTTGTTTTTTTTTTTTTTCCTGGTGAATGAAGACCTCATTTGTTCTTCGTTCTTGAATTCTTTGCCACAAGCATTCTTTTTGGACCATATAAGTATTCGCATGTATAAAAAAGTTCTTTCAGTTTGTTCCCTTATGACTTCTGCAATTAAAGAGTGCTGCCAATAACGCTGTCAAGAATGGAGGGAAATACAGGTAATATGGACAATAATAAAAGTTTTGTTCCTTCATTCATAGTTCTGTATTTCAGTCTTACGATAATTTTGTAAAGTTCTAGTGCCACACAATTATGTTAGCATATAAGTAATTATCATAGAATACTGACATTTAAATTGACAACAACATTAAATTGACAATTAAGAATGGTCCCCAAATTTCACTTTGTTAGTAGACTGGAGGTTTGATTTTTTCTGATAACTGCTTCATGTAATGACAGATTTCCAAATCTTTTATTTTTTTGAAAGCACATATTTGAAAATATTATGAGCTTGCAAAAGATATTATGTTTAAAGACTATTGATGTCACTACCTATAAAATTGGGAAAAACAAGTAATTTGAGTAGGATGAATGTCCTTCAAGTCATGATCCCACTGCCTCTCGGTATGTGAGATAGCACATAGGTGTGGGAATAGTTTGCATCACACTGTTCTACATTGAGTTGAGCATTACATGCATGGCTAGATGATCCTCATTCATCTAACACAATGAACTGGACAACATACTCTTTATCTGGATAAGTAATCGCTATTATGCATTATACACCAGGTTAAATGAACGTATAGTAAACTTTAAATAAAGTTATAAATCTTAAAAATATTATATCGTAGAAAATTGAAATAAATTTTGTGAAGACAAAAAACATTACAAAAAAGAAACTTCTTTAAAATCAATATTTTTTTTTCACTCATTGAGAATTTGAGGAAAGGAGCAAACAGGAAGAACTGGGAGAGAATAAGCAAGAACATCAATAAACCATTTATTTCATAGAATCATAGAACAGCCCAGGTTGGAATAGAACTTGAAAGATCCTCTAGTGCAGCTCTTCATGAGAAATGGAGCCTAAATGAGATTATCTAGCATCCTATGCCGTTCCGTCTTGAAAACCTCCAGGGATGGGGACTCCAGCTAGTCCCTGGAGAGGTTTTTCCAGTAACTGTTCTCACTGTAAAGAATTTATTTCTTATATCATGATGAAGCCTCTCCCAGTACTACTTTTACCCACTGTCCTTTGTCTTATGCATGTGTTTCCTTGTGAAAAGAGAGCCTCCATCCTCTTTGTAGCCACCCTTGAAGTATTAGACTACTGTGATGAGGCCCCCTCTGAGCCTTCTCTTCTCTGGAGAGAAAAGGCTTAATGCCATCAGTCTTCCCTTTTATGTCAGGTTCTCCATTCCTCTGATCATTTTTATGGCCTTCCTTTGGATCATCTCTGGTGAGTCCTTGTCTCTTTTGAATTATGGGGACCAGAACTGGACACAGTGGTCAACGCACAGTCTGACAAGTGCTGAGTAGAAGGGATTAATCACATCTTTACCTCTACTAATAATGTCCCCGTGGATGCAGTCCAGGATCCAATTTGCCTCTGTTACTGTAGTGATACACTGCTGACTCACATTTAGCTTGTTGTCTTCCAGGAGCCTCAGGTCCCATTCAGCAAGGCTGCTCCCTATGTACACAAATCCTAGCCTATACTGGGCAATTTCGTTATGTCATTTCTTCCTTTTGTGTCAGACTTTATTGCAATACCCTTCTCTTCAATCAGTATTGTATTTTTTAAATTTAAAAAAATAGAAAGTATGTTATAGATGAAGCAACATATACATTTCTGATGGAGTAAACAATCCTTTTGACATTTAACAATTTTATTCTGCTGTCAGCATTTTCCTTCTAGTAAAGGATGACTGTATTTAAAAATTGCTTGAACAAAGGTAGAATGAGGTGAGGAGGCAGCAATGATGGAGGAAAGAGGAAGATGGGCTTTATCTGCAAGAAATGTATATGAGAGAATCAACATAAATATCTGGGGTGAAGGGAAAAAAAATCAGATAAAACAGTTGTACTAATTTCTTCTAATTTTTAAAGAAGATAAAATGCAAACTTGGAATAATTATAA
>JANHGN010025701.1:218258-282467 GCA_024605025.1 Megaceryle maxima | reverse complement strand
TTGTGCAAAGCATTTGACACTGTCCCACATGACATCCTTATCTCTAACATGGACAGACATGGACTTGATGGATGGACCAGCCAGTTGATAACTGGCTAGGTCACACTCAGAGTTGTGATCAATGGCTTGATGTCCAGGTGGAGACCCGTGACAAGTGGAGTACCTCAGGGATCTGTTCTGGGTCCAGTGCTGTTCAACATCTTTGTCAACAAAATGGACAATGGCATTGAGTGCAACCTCAGCAAGTTTGCCAGTGACACCAAGTTGTGTGGTACTGTGGACTCACTTCAGGGAAGGGATACCATTCAGAGGGACTTCGACAGGCTTGAGAAATGGGCCAGTGCAAGCTGCATGAGGTTCGACAAGTCAAAGGGCAAGGTCCTGCATCTGGGCTGGGCCAGTCCCAGGCACAATTCCAACTGGATACACAGTGGGTTGAAAGTAGCCCTGAAAAGAAGTACTTGGGGGGTGTTGATTGATGAGAAGCTCAACATGAGCTGGCAGTGTGCTCATGCGGCTCAGAAGGCCAACCGTATCCTGGGATGCATCAAGAGGATTGTGGCCAGCAGATCAAGAGAGGTGATTCTCCCCCGTTACTCTGCCCTTGTGAGACCCCTACCTCAAATACTGCATCCAGTTCTGTTGTACCCACCATAAGAGGGACACAGATATGTTAGAACGAGTCCAGAGGAGGGCCACAAAGATGACCCAGGGGCTGGAGCTCCTCTGCTATAAGGATAGGCTGAGGGAGCTCAGATTGTTCAGCCTGGAAAAGAGAAGACTCCAGGGGGACCTTGTAACTGCCTTCCTATACCTGAAAGGATCCTGCAGAAAGGCTGGAGAGTGACTCTTCGCAAGAATGTCCAGCAATAGGATGAGGGGAAATGGTTTTAAACTGAGGGAAAATAGGTTTAGATTGGATCTTTGGAGAAAGTTCTTCAGTACAAGGGTGGTGAGGCTCTGGACTCAATTGCCCTGAGAGGCTGTGGATGCTTCCTCCCTGGAGGTGTTCAAGGCCAGGTTGTATGAGACCTTTAGCAACCTCATCTAGCTGAGAGGTGCCCCTGCCCATGGTGGGAAGGTTGGATTAGATTATCTCTAAGGTCCTTTCCAGCCTAATCCATTCTATGATATGATATGCTGTGAGGTCCAGGTTTGGACTGACTTGTCAGGCAGCAGGGTACTTCATCGGAAAGATTTTATGACATTCACCACAATATCCTATCTAAAAAGCAATTGCTGACTTTTACAGTAGATTAAGCAAACCTTAAATACATGCACAGAGAGGATCCCATTCAGAGAAGTTCAATACTTGGTGTATTATAAATATTTTGGTATATTATAAATATTTTCCTGATGAAATGTGGTATGAGGAGGAGGTTTTTTTTTTTTTTTTTTTCATAAACCGGTTGTAGGTCCAATCTCAAGCCTGCTTCCTGCCAACAAAACCTTCTTCTATAAAAGCATTAACTTTCCACCCTTCAACCATCTGTTATTACACTTACATGTTCTAACCAAGATACTCATAAAGGCTCCCGTCCTAAAATCTGAAGAACAAGCTGTCTGTACAGTTGGACAGTGCATACCTACAGAATTCTCTTTCATTATTTCCAAGGTGTACAGAGTCTTCTTTTAAAGAGCCATATTCTTTGCAAGATGTTTAACTGATATCATTATCAGCACTGGGAATATTAATAGCAAAACAAAAGAGGCCCATTAATAACAAGTGCTTTCGCAGAACTGCTTTCACAGCATACTAATTTCAGGACGTACATGGATATTTGCTAGAAACCATGTACAGGCACAGGAAGTGAACTACAAATACTACGTTTGGGTTTGAAATTGGTGTTCATCTGAGGTGACATATCTCAGACATCTGAGGTGGCAAAAGCTCTGTTATTGTCAATGCTTGAGTAATACCTGCGCTTCAGGCAGGAGAGGAGGCAGCCAAGCTGCTGGGCTTCAATATACCCATCTCCAGTAGTGCTAGCACTGAAGATACAGCAGCATTGACTTCAGTCAGTAACACATTAGCAGCATACTGAAGCCCACGCTGCTGTGTCTTCATTAATCCTCATGTTTCATCAAGTCTCCAGAGAGCAGAGAGGGAGGTGAAATCCCTCAGCATGGGATTGATTTGAGTGCCTTGAGGAGATAATTCACATGTCAATATTGTTAACTATTTCATTTTTTCTTGTGAAGGAAGGGAAGAAGGATAACAAATCGCATTGGAAGCTATGTTCAAGCTTCCAGCAAACTCAAGAAATCAAGAACTGTAAGCTATATTCAGCTTAAGAAAATGGGAAGTGACATGTTAGGAAGTTAAATCAGAAAATCACAATATGGACAGGCAAAAAAAGATTTTAAGGATCAGTTTACAAAAAATAAAGACACTCTTTCCAAAAGAATGTATCAATAGTAGCGTGTCTGCCAAAGAATTTCTAGAAGCAACAACTGGTCAAAAGGACTGTGCTTTATTAGAGAAGTGAAATCAATTAGTTCAGTGTTTGTTAGGATGTATTTGAGAGATAGCATATTTCTTTACAGGAGAAAATCAGACCATTTTCCTCAAACTGAAATGTAAACAAGGAAGGCTTAAGACTGAAAAAGAGTGAGTATTAATAGTCCATTAAGAGTCCTAAAAGAAATCACACATAGAAGTACTCCTCACTTAAACAGGCTTCACTGAGACTTGTGGGGTTTTTTATTTTATTTTTTTTTAAGGGATTAATGGAAAACTGTGGAAGGTTCAGACCAGCAAATCTGACTTTTTCATACCAAATGAAAATGTGGTATAAAAACTGTAATAAAGAAGTAGCAGCAGACAAATAAAAAACAAATAGACAAACAGAAAAGCCAAGACACAAAGTCACTTCTCATGAGGGTATACAGGCTCTCTAAAAGAGATGAAAAATGGGGATGAGACTGTTTCAATTGATCTTCTATACTTGGATTTCCAATAAGGTTTTGACAAGCTTTTTCACCAAAGGCTCTTAAAAAAAATAAGCTGAATGGAACTACAGAGAAGGTCCTTTACAGGACAAATGACTTATTAAAAGGTAGAATGTAAAACATAAGAAAAAGTAGTCATTTTTCATAACATAGGGAAGTTAAACTGTTGGCCCATATGAATCCTCTTCAATGTATCTAAAGCTTAAGAAAAGAATGAATAGAGAGGTGACAAAGTTTTGTCATACTTCAAAATTATTCAGGGTACTAAAAATGAAAACTGACTGCGACAAGAAGCAGAATGATCTCACAATACTGAATGATGAAAAAATCAATCAATGTCAGATGAAATTTAAAGCATAGCATTTTGGGGAAAAACAATCTAAATATATATAGATTTATTAATGTACTCTATCACTCAACATTCAGGAGAGATCTTGGAGTCATTACAGATAGCTCTTTGAAAACGTCAGTTCACGGCTCAGGGGCAGTGAGCAAGAAAAGCAGAATAGTAAGAATCGTTAAAGGATGAAAAACAACAGCAAAAACATCATTATGCTACTTTATAAACCCATGGTGTTCCCACAGCTTGAGTACTACATGCCTTTCTAGGCACTGCACCTCTAAAAGGTTAAAGCAGGAGAAAAAAACCAGAGACAAATGAATGATCCAAGAAGCAATACAGCATCCATACAAAGAAATATCATACAGACTAAAGCTTTCTAAACTGGTGAAAACAACACCCAAAGAAAGAGAAGAGGGAATCATGCAAAAAAAAAAAAAAAAAAAAAGGAATGTCATTGTAAAGAAGTTTAAAGAACAAGTTATTCATTATGCCTCAGCTTGGTTTGATGCTTCTTAATTTCTGTATTATCAGGCAGCAGTTTTAAAATTAGGAAAAGAAAACAGGTTTATCTTTTTGAACACAATCTGTAACTAAAATGTCAAAACTCATTGCCAAGGACACTCTGGGAGCCATCCATATAGAAAAAAAGCAAACACATAAACAATAGATAAATTAATGTAAGGAATGACCTATAACAGCCAGAAAGACATGACTAATCCAGCCGGCTTTGAGAAGTGTAACCATGCACTTGCTCTGCTGCTACATTCTTTTCACAAATACCTGCTATTTGCCAGTATCAGAAACAAGACACAAGGCTACATGCACCACTGGTCACCCCCAGTAGGAGACATTCTTGTGTTCCTTGTCTGCAAAGTAGTTGGCAAAGAGAAACACCAAGAGAACAGATATGGACTTAATAAAAGGGTAATCAGATCCTGGGGTTTGGATCTTCATTTTCTTTTTTACTAGCTTTACTTGGTTTTGTCTCCTGTCTATTTAGACATTTCTATCTAATTTTGTACTCTGGATCTATAAAGTTTAACACTGTACTATTTTGCCACTTTCATCCATGTTGTGAAGGTTTTCCTATTGTAGTTAGGCCTCATACTCATGAGAAGTTGCACCTTCTTATGCTAAGTCTGAATTTGTCTGAGTGTGCTACATGCAGCTGGATACAGCCTGAAGGAAAAAGGTCCTCTAGTAACTATGAGTTTTTAATGGGCTACCTCTCAGGATTACAAAAATCTACACAAAATTGCTAAGAGTTTGGTGAGGACTTAAGGTCTGAAATTTCTCACTTTCCCATCCTATCATGGCATTGTAAACCACCAGCTTCCTCTGTAATAAGCTTAAGCCACTTCACTGTTACTTAGATCTTCATTTTCCCAATTATCAGACTAAATCACACAGAATCACAGAATATTCATGGTTGGAATGGATCTCCTAGATCACCGAGCCCAACCATACCCATAAAAAAAAAAACACCTACGGCCCCCCCCCCCCCGCCCACCTAAATACCTAAATACCCTGGTCCAACATGGCTTCAAAAACACAAAATAACCCCCTACATGTCTGCCACTAGAGCATGTCCTGAAGAACCAGGTCTACACATTTCTTGAATATCTCCAAGGATGGTGACAACCACCTCCCTGGGCAGGCTGTTCCAGTGGCTCACCACTCTTTCTGTAAAGAATTTCTTCCTAATATCTCATCTAAACGTCCCCTGCCACAACTTCAGACCATTTCCTCTGATTCTGTCAGGAGTTACTAAGGAGAAGAGGCCAACACCCACCTCTCTACAACCTCCTTTCAGGTAGTTGTAGAGGGCAATGAGGTCCCCCCTCAGCCTCCTCTTCAAACTAAACATACCCCGCTCCCTCAGCCTCTCCTCATACAACTTGTTCTCTAAGCCCCTCACAAGCTTGGTAGCTCTCCTCTGGACATGTTCCAGCATCTAGATGTTAAACTGTCCAGTCTATTTAAAATATGATTGTCCATACAAGAACTATAGGCATTAAAATCCTGCCTGGAAGCTTTAAATGTAACTAAAATAATAATTCAGGTTTGACAAAAAGAAGATATCAAAGTGGTACTCACTCACAAGAAGCTTTGTATGTTGCTATATGTACCTGAAGCTACTCATAATATAAAGTATGAAAAAGAATAAATATTCTTCTCATAGAATCATAGAAATGTCTGGGTTGGAAGTGGCCTCTAGAGATTATCTAGTCCTACTCCCTTTTTGCATCCTTTGGCGTCTTACACATGCAACAGGGTTCTTAATCCTGTTGAGGATATATGCCCAAAACCTGAATCCTAAGTTTGACTCTCTTCCTCTGTGCCAGTATGTATAATCTTGCACTCTTTGCTTGACTATCTTAATGTGAAGAAACCACGTAGGTCCAACAGGACCCCAAAATTATGCATTACAATGTAACGCATCCTAATGTATGTGGAGGGGTAGGGACTATTTAGTTATTCCAGTCCCTTTGGAAACTGCACTGCACTTTAGAATATTGGTTTAGTGCCCAGTTTGCAAGAGGAGAATGATGCTATTTTTTTTCTCCCCAGAGAACTTCATCCATTCAAGTTTAGTGAAGGCTCAAACAGAATGAGGACAAATTGAGCTGAAAAAGCAAATGATACCTGTGAAACAGCTGAAGGAAGCTCCAGCTCCATTCTTCATGGAAATTGCTCTTTTTTCTCATTTACCTGAATTTGGTGACAGTGACTGCACCAAGTTAGTAAGCAGCTCTGTCTGCCTTAATAAGAATACACTGGCAAAAAGAAACACATTCTTCCTCTGGTTTTTATTGCCTGCAAAATGTCATGAGAGATTCAAATTCAAGCAATCAATGTGAAGGAGAACAGACCATAAAAGCAAGGATTATTGCCTCAGAAATAGCTCTACTTTCCCTACCTTTCAATAATGAGGCAAGAACTTTACGGAAGATACCACAGTGATCAGCATGGTGTAAAGGAGAAAGAAACACATACATGATTTGATACTAGGGGAAAAAAAAAAAAAAAAAAAAAGAGAGCTAGAAAGAAAGGCCTCTCTTCTTTGCAAATAGCGCTCTTAAGTCTACACATGCAAAGAATGTAGGCTCTTGTCTTTTAAAATCTGGTCTTAATGCTTCCTATTCTGCACTGAGAAAACTAAATGCAACTACTGGAGAAAAGTGCAAAAAGTCAAATGTATTCCTGCAAAAATGCAGTGTTTAAATTGCACGCAAATGAGTTGTCATTTTCTAAGAGTACATCTCCCCCCCTTGGAAAAGGAAAACTGAACTCTAAAGCATGCTGTTTACATGATGTTCATAAGCTATTACGGTAAACCAAAAGACATTCTCTGCAAATTCTGTTTTCACCTCTTTCTCGCTGATGAAAAACAGTTGAAGACCTACTTTAAAACAGACACAAAGTTAATTTATTCTTCAGTATGAAGCAGAGAGAAGTTCTGTGGTGTCTTTGATCATGAAGACATATCTTGTTATGAAATATATTCCAGATGCTTAGATTCAGAGGGACTGGATTTTTTGGTCAAACTGTCATTAAAATATGTTTCCTTTGTGTTGAACATTTTAAAATGTCTCTTACCGGACATTCTGTTTGAAATAATTACAATGTATTGGTGCTAGTTCAAGACATTTTCTTTTTACTTTTACATTATTATACATATGTCAAAATTATGTTGAACTCAGATTACTAATAATTTTTCATTTCAAAATTTTTCATTTAAAATCTCAAACTTAGAGCACAAGCAAAGACTGCTTAACATAAGAAAATCCAACCTGCAATCCCTGAAACCAAGATGACAGCTAGTCTACCTAGATGAAGCTCCAGTATCCTTAATGATATTAAAACAAACATCCAAAGAAAATCGGTACTTTCTGCCTGTTCAGATAATGCATGAGTCCATACTCAGTGATACGCCATAAAGCCATGCAAGAAACTTCCACATTTCAGGACTTAATTTTTTCTCAAAACTAACATTTTTTGAGGAATAAGCTTCATGGGAAGTTTTAAAGATTTGCTTATTTTTTAGAAACAGAATGAAAATAGTTATTGACATATCAACATTCATCAGGAAGAGCAACACACACTGAAAACAGCTCTGCCTAGCAATGCAAGCCTCTTCAGAGGCTCCTCATGGTCTAATGCAATTTTTAGAAGAGATTCAGTGTTTGAACTCATTTAAATCCTGCAATAGCAAGGGGTGTGAGGCTTTAATGGCTTGAAAAATCTGGGACATATAGTGTATGGGCCACCATTCTCCATCTGCACAGTCAATATGACAGGAGGGGAATAGTCTAAAAAGCAATACATCTGTGTGAGTAAACTCAGGCAGTATGTTAAAAAGCCACCTGACAGCTAACCTCACAGGATATTAATTAGATTCTAAATTAGAAACAAATATGATAAATGTGCAATTCAAATACAAAAAAAAATCCCTCTCTCCTCAAATATGTTTTTTATGCTATATTTTGGGACACAAACATAATAGCACTCTCAAAATATTCTCATTGCCTTTTTTTTTTTTAATGTAACATTTATTCTGTTATGTTGATTTTGTTCATCTCTGAGCTGGAATTTAACAGTAGATTAGATCACTTTAGAGCTTTTGTTACTATGGTAACACTGCACTGCTGTTATATTTCTTCACCTCCAATCTTGATTTTGAGGTGACTGGTTATATTTATTCCTGTCCTTTACAGAATCTCAGTGTGATGGAAAAACATTTGGTAGAAGAAAAATGTTAGCATAAGCTCCCACTGTAAGGTGGGCAGTCCATACTGGGTAATTTGTGCTGAAGGTTAAGTGTACTGTGGGTTAAATGCATAACTTTTCAGATCTTTAAGTTCTAAATTAAATTAAATTAAATTACAGGTGAGTAAAGTTTGCACTGGTCACCCTTGGATCACCTCTCTGAATAGCTTAGAAACAGTATGGCACAAGAGAGGTATTCTGAGAAGAGATCAGCTCCAGCCAGCTTCTCTAAGAGATAAGAGATTTATCATCCAACGCAAAGATGCAGAAAATCAACCAAGCAGTATCAATCAGATCTTGCTTCATAATCTACAAAACTTTCTTCCTCATTGAAGGTGCAGTCCACAACACAGAATTTTCCTGCACATTAGGACTACAAGACCTGGAGACAGTCTCCAGACACAGTCAGCCCAACTGTCCCATGTGCAGCTGAAGGTATCCATTCAGGGGGCTACTGCTTTTTGGGAGGTTTCTTCTGTACCTCGCTTTATTGGCCTATAATAGTGGGCACCTTATATGAAGACTAAGCATTCACAAAAACAGAGGTAGTTCAGAAGCCAGACTTGTTAAAAACCATCACCTGACACTTCCCACTGAAACCTTTTGTTTTATGCTGCTTATAATTTTGTTAAACTGAGATGAAGTTTCAAGGTAAGAAGATGCTTATATAAGATGGTTTAAGAGTAGGGGACTTAATCTTCTCAGTCTTCCTCTGCAAAAGGAGAAAGACTTCTCAGCTGAAGTAGCCTACATACACATCACCTCCTGGATAAAATTACCCTTGGAAGGCAGGGCTTTTTCTCAGAAAACTGCTACAGAAGTGTAAGGCTATTTCCGTATTAAACTATGACTAATATTGTGGATAGTCCCCTCTGGGCATTTGCAGCATGATGATTTTTTCATAAGAAATTTCAAGAAAAATGTTTGGGCAATTTTTCATGTAGAATTACAGAAAAACGCACTTTTCCCATATGGTTTTGTCTGGGACGTGTCTCGTGAAAAGCAGCTCTGGAACCTGTAAAGTATATATCTCACACACAGAGGTGAGACTCATTTTTGGAAGCTGAGTATCTTCAAAATAAATCCTCTTTCCTCAGTCACGCTAGAGCCTCAGCTCTCAACCTCCATTTCTAAGGAAGCAACTAGCATTGTTCCACCCTCTCCAAGCTCCCAGCTGCATCCAAAAGGCGCATGCAAAATGCTTTGCTGCAGACAGCAGGAAGGATTAATTACTTTTTAATTAGGGAACACAGTACATTAGCCTAATTCTACTAGCAACCACAGGGTGGCGATCATGTTCTGTGCTAGCCAATTAATGGCTTTTGGATCACAAGGTCACTTTGCACAAATAAACATCCTGTACATCCTCTCGAAGGAGATTCTTCTGATTCCTTCTCCTAATGCTGAAGAATTGCGGAATTCATTACATCCCACCTGCACCTGATTCTCTATCATAAAACTAAATCTCCACTCTTAGCTTATTTCATCAGTTGGTCTTGTTTCATTTTTCTTCTCCTCTGGCAAAGAGTCCAATGAAAATTATCACATGATGTCATGTTAGCATTCATTTTGACCCAGCAATCCTTTTCAGGTTTGCAGGCTACCTCTCATAAAGATATCTGATTACATAGCAACTGGTAAACACTAAACTGCATATCAAGTAGCATAGCTCACTCCAGCGGCTCACTAAAGCTTCATTTGGTTTATCCTTCAGGCAATGAAAGTAACTACTTAATATTTCACCATCTCTTTGATCATTTTTATAATATTTAGTTACCAGAGCACATTAGCTGAAATCTAACATCTGCTTGTGGGGGAAAAAAAATACAACAAAAATGCACTCTTTTTTTAACTCCTTCCAATGAGTTTGATTGAGACATAAAGATGACAGATATTTGCATAGAAAAGAAGAGCAATTCCACAGGACCCAGTTAATCTGCATTAGTACAAACAGCAAAATAATGAAAGTAAAGAAATGTTTCAGAGCACAATAACAGCCAGGGTTGCATTTAACAACTCACAGCGGGTGGGTTGAACATACTTGGGGGCAAGGCAACATTCTTTGGGGATTAAAGCATGTTGGCAATTTCTTGCTAAAAAGACAGCTTGTTCTGCCTGTAACTTGTGTGACCATTGACCTGTGCAGCTGTAAATTCTCTTAGATCAGACTGGTAAAACTCAAGCCTACTTTGTGCAGGTCCAAGTAAGTACACGGGAGAGAAGAAGAAAAGAATCAGATTCTGCAATATTCACTCTGCCTAGATGTTCACAGGTTTTCCAATTTGGTTTTAAAATGAAAAGATATTAGCATCTAGCTAGGCAAATGGAAGTTTACTTATAAAGTAGGCCAGGTTGATCTTGATGGAGTGAGAGAATCTGTCTGGAATAAAGATGATTATGCCCTACGGGAAAAAATAAGAAGGGGCAGCTTATTTAGGATGCAAATATTTTGACGTCTATTCAGTATATTACTTGGCAGCAGCAGAAATAGCACTTATCCTTACTGTACCACTCAACAGAGACCTCGACTGGAAAAGCTACAGAAATAATACTTGCTTGATGTAATATTACCAGGTAGAAATCTTTGGCCACAGAATCACGGTACCTTGATTTTCACAGCCCTGAATCAACACACAAGTTGGTTAAAGGTGTGTGTACCTCTCACCAGAGAAGACTGATGTATGTTGGTAGAGCAAAATTCAGTTCTTCTTGTGTACAAATGTTATTTTGTCACAAAACCAGGCAAAAAGATTCATCCTTTCCTGGTCTTTGCTTTGAAGCATCAGATTTGCATTTTTGATCAGTGCTAACTGGCTCTTGGGGAAGATCTCTTATAGACAACATATCTCTGGCTTCTATCCAGACATGAATTAAACATTGCAACATTGGTGGAAATTGTCTCCCAAATTCCCCAGTGTACAAAAGCCATAGCACGTATCACTACACTCAAGCTGCAAACCAATCCTTCCATACTAATTATCATTGGTACTGATTTTTAGCAAGTAAAGAGAGGGAAGGTTGCTGGCCAAGAGAAACCTGTCACTTTGCTACATCTCCAGGACTCTTCTGGCTCATAGGAGGGTCAAGCAAGTAGAAGCATCTAGAAGTAGGCAGCTTGCTAGATGTGGTGGCTGAGGCAGCCAGTACACAGTCAGGGCTGGAAAATCTTTCCAAACACAGGAAGGAGCTGAGAAAATCTCAGGAAATGTTGGGCTGCACAACTGAAAAACAATTGTTGTGGGCATTTCAGAAGGCATTCATGCATGCCTGGAGCACAAGTAGCGTGCTAGCCCTGCAAGGAAATTAGTGAAGCATCTGAGGAACACAAACTTGCATCTGTGGGCAACTGTTCTTTATTGTTAATTAAATTCAGCCTCTTCTCAGAGAGAGTTAGATGCTCTTGAAGAAGAACATCTCCAGACAGAGGTCTTCATGCATTTAAATGACTCTGTCTTGCTTCTACATATAGGCAAGCATACTTGCCAGCTTATTAAGTTGCAACCAACGTATCAGACATCCCTTTCCTGTGTGTCTGTCAGCTGAGTTTCAGCTTGCTTTAAGTGGGTAGAGATGGATGCAAATCCTCCCAAGGTGAGGAACCTGTGAAATGGAGGACTAACACCAGGTTAGCAAACAGTGGGAGAGGAAGCCTGGACTCCATGTGCAAAGGAAGGTCAGACTCTCACCGTTCCAACTTCCCCAGGGTCTGACAAGTCCCTCCATGCAAACAGACTTGCAGTACTCATTGGGTTGGGCTCACTCCCCCAAAATAAGACACAAAATTGAGACCTTGACTGTGTCTCCCCATTTAACAGAACTGGTGCAAAAGTATATGCATCATACCGTTTCTTCTCCTTCCCTTTGGGAGTGTACCAGTAGGTATGTGCTGATCTGTCATAACATTTCAAGCAGACAGCATCACCTGGAGCAACAGGAGCAACCATCTGCTCTTCGATATGAGATCAGATCTGAAGGGCAAAAGTAATCTGTATTCAATCCTCCCTTAGCAGAGAGGCATGGTGATATTTTGGGCTTCACTGTGAAAGAGGCAACTTCATCTCACCAACACAACTGCATCTTAGCTACCTCCATAAAATGCTAATAGTAATGGGAGTATCTTGTGGTTTTTACCTGGAGATAGAAAAATGATGTGAAGTGCACTTGTGGCTCATCTCATCCAGCTGTCTCCTCATTAAAAATGACAGTGACCTGTACTCTCTAGGACTTGGCAGTGAGTTATGCGAGACATACTGGCTATATCATGTCACCCCATGCCCCAAGACAAACACTGTATTCAACAAAAATCGTTTGACGAAAGAGCTGTTAGCTTGGATGTCTACTGGAAAGTTTTGTTTTCACTAAGGAAAATACATGATTTTACCATAGGGTAGAGTTGAGTGAAGATGACTGTACTCTCCTTAACTCAACCAGTTCAACACACAAAAAAGCTCCTGCCTTGTCCTGATTAGGCTTTTAGAAAGTGCTGATGAGCCCAGACTAGTTGACAAAAGCCTTGTACTGAAAGTATTTTTATAAGAGATTGGCAGCCAGAGATCACAACCAGAAGAGAACAGAATCAGAATCTGATTCGAATAGAAACTTTAAGGCCCACTAAGAGAAAAATCATGTTTTCTATCTGCAGAGAAATGACAAAATGATAGCATTAATGGAAGTCCTGAAATTCCTAAATTTTTACACTGCTTACTGTTTCAGGTACTTAAATGCAGCATTTTACCAGGTGCAAGGGAAAAAAAAATGCAATTTTCCTAATTACTTTTGATTTTCAGAACAGGCCATTCTTTTCCACAGAAACATTTTTCTTAGTTCAAGTATACAACAACAAAAAAACATCATCCATGTTTCTGGTCACAGATGAGACTGGGTCCTTCTGCTGACACATTTTAGCTAGATAAATTTGTCTGCTTTCACACATTTTCTTGATTAGTTTTTTTGTATTTTACTTTAAGAAGACACTAATTCCTTTGAGGAATTAAGAGGATTATGCATCACTTGTTAGAACCTCATCTGCTGGAAAGCAAGGAAGTCAGGATGGCTCTAAGTTGGCCAAGTGAAAAACAAGACGTTTTAAAGGAGAAGTGGTATAGAAGAAATCTACACATTCAGTAAGTAAAATTATTCTTAATATATCTTTGCATGGACTCCATAAATATTTAGTATATTTAGTCTATTTTTGCTTTATTAATGTGCAGAAAATGATTTTGCCTTCCAATATTATTCTGTTCTTATTTATGTTTCAGTTTTGTACTGCACAGTCCCTAGTAAAGGACACTAAATTTCTACTCATGTTTTGTTCTTCATTATTTTGTGTCCTTGCAGCTGATTCAAAATAAGGATGCTGAAGAAAGTATAGAAAACTTTTATAGTAGTTCTTAGGTGATAATATTTCAAGTAGCAGCTGATCATATGATTCAAAACAAATCTCAAAATCCAAAATAAACTGAATGTGACATATTTGAATTTAAACTGTAAATGTTTAATGATGCTTGTTCTGATCTTTACACAGCTTCAGTGAAGGATCACACTCAGTAGATCAAGCACCAAAATGTGAAACACTTAGCTTAGAGGCCTAGTTATTTAGGAATTAGGCTTACTGAACTAGTGAGAGCTACTTTAGTCTGCTCATCCCCTGAGTTTCAGAAGTGAAGAGGTTAAGGCAATTTCATACTGCTTTGTTTCTGACAGCATGAGTCCAGGGGCTGTGAAGTCCATCTTCAGTAAAGCACTTAGCCATAGGCAATGTGGTCTTTCTTTTTACATTGTTTAAATGTTCCACAAGAGTGATGATCAGATCAGCTGCAAGAAGCTAAATACTTCACCCTACACTTGTGTTGCTATGCTTTATACACCACAAAAGTGTTAATTATATGTAGAGATCTAGTAGCCTCTAAAAGCTAAAGTATCAAACAAAGACATTCCATCTCTGAGATCAACTTTTGTTCTTTGAAAAACTTGTGCTGTTGTGCCATTAAAATAACTAAATTACACTCTTCAAGAGGAATATTTTGGGCCCTACTGTATGGAGTTGTTGTGACTTAAGGAAATATCCTTTCCTACTGAATTGTAAAATGGCAGCTCAATAAAGTTTTAAAAGAAAACTTCAGTACCATAATTTATGGTTAAAATCTTCGCCTCCTTTACTATTAGTGCCTCCAGGTATGAACCCACCCCTCTCTTGCCAGGATCACCTCTGTTCTTTTCACCAGGGACTATGATTTTGGTCGTCCAAGCCCATGGTTGGCAAACAATGAGAGGAAACTAGACACACACATACTAGCTTTCAGAAAGCTCTGTGTTATTCTGTGTTATGGGCAGAATGCTAAATTTACCAACTGTTATCATCCATCACCTGGTAGGTATCTTGGTATACATAGATACAAATATCAGCTCACTCTGCATCCCAGACTGAACCTTCCTGTTAGCCTTCACTCTCACTCATCATACATTAGGACAGGCTCTTTATACCCTTTTCTTGTTTGTCCAATCTCTTGATCTGAGCAAACCAATACATGCAGTTTTCTCCTAGAGGAATAGCTTTCACCAGATGACTTACCCCACAGAGTGATTTAGCTACTCATTTGTCTTAACAGCCAAAAGCAAAAAAAACCCCCAAAAACACAGACATGCACATCATACAGAGTACTAACAAAAGGGGTTTGGTTTTTTTTTTTCCTCTATATTCTATCATATATCATTACATTGGCCTCCTTAAGCCATATAACTTAAGATGAAGACCTTTCAAAAACAATGTCTAGGATTTAAAAGTCTCTTGTGTACCCAGGTTTGTTATGATGGTTTCAGGAATATTCTGCATTTATGCTGAGATGTTCAAAGTATAGCTGAAAGAAACACAGCTTTGTTTCTAAAAGATGCAAGATACAGTAATCATAGTCTGTTCATGTTTGCTTGACACGGGTGAGTTTTAATCTGTCTGAAGTGTGCATGAATGCAAAAACTCAAATCAAAACTGCATCTAAAGTTTGGGTTTCAGTGATGCTGTTCACAGAGAGTTGGTGAATTTTTAGGATATCTGACAAGCTTTGTCTGAAATTGATGCTGTTAATGAAGCTTAGGGGTCTGCATACACACTTTAGCAGAATTCCCTCTTCTCCATCCTCTTTCCTAGGCCAGTTTTTTTATTACTAAAAACACAGGAATATCATTCAAGAGACATATTGCTGCTTTTATATCAAGCAATGCATCTGTCTTCTGAATTATCCACTTCAGACGATATTTTAGCAATGGAGGGTAAGCACTGGTTTACTAAAACTCTGATATTCTTTTGGCACAGATGCTCTAGTGAAATAAAAGAGACTTCAATGATTCTGGAAACTTTGAGGTTCAGTAAGTTGAGTGAGTCTTGGTAGGTTATATGAAAATGGAGGAGATGACTGGTCCAGGAATCTACCTTTTTTCATATTTGCTAAAGGTACCAGACAATGCAGACCTTCCAAAAGCCCCATTAACCCTTGTTTAGATGCAAATAATAAACCATGCTCTTCATCCAGTAAGTACAACTATGTTTCATCCAAAACAGCTTTTAGTATCAAGCTGTTAACATAACTACTTTGCAGTGAGCATGCTTGTTTGAATGCCTTCTCACAACCAAGCCTTCTGCTGGCTAAACACCTCCTTCCAAAAAGCATCAAGAAGTTTCTAACGTGTCTTTGTTTCCTAAAGCACAGCATGCTTAGGGTGTCTGAGCAACACACAGGCTACCACAGGTGTGACAAGCAGGGGTTCTATGTACAACCCCAGGCACAAGCTGCTAATCTTGGGAAGGCTCAGTTTTGCCATGAAGGTGTGATCCATGAAGTTGTCTCCCATCTCATTCAACCCCTTTTTCCTCCTCTCCTTTGTGTTTAGTTCTTTTTTTTTTTTTTTTTCCTGCTTTCCTATTAATGTATTCAGTTTCTATTCTGGTCTAGAAGAAGGAAAGGTGAGCCCAGATGCAACTGTGGAGGTGGTATGTAGTTTACAAGAAGCTATAGCATTAGTACAGACACTGTGCTTTTAGTCCTCCTTCAGATATACTGTGCAGTGATGGGAACTAATGGGCACATCTTTGGTTCTTACTGAGGCAGAACTCTTACTGGACCAGTGGGATTTTTATCCAAATGTGAAAATATCGCAGAAAGTTCTTTATAATATATTTCACAAGTGGGATTCTTCAGATGTCGGAAGGCTTCAGTTACTGTAACGTATGTGTTGCTAGATCGAAGAGCATGCACTATAGGGAATAAGAGATTGACATCCCCCCAAAAAACCAAAAAAACCAACAATAAAAAAACATGCCCAGGACAAAGAAAAGTTGCTTTGTAAATAGCAGACCTTCAAATAGGCTACATTAATATTAAAAATATACACTGGGGGCTACCATGGTGGCCTAGGTGCACAAATGGTTTCTGCAGACAGCCATCTATTTAACTGTGTATACCAGTGTATACCTATCACAGGGAGTCGCTACACTCTATAAAGACTCGCTTTCATCTTCAGTGCCTCTTTTACAAGCAAGACAGTATTATTCTCCTGAATGAACATGAGTTACCTAGCTCAGGGAGTTACATGGTGTAGAGAGCCTTCACATGGCTATTTAGTCATAAATACTATCATTACAGAGAGGCACAAGCAACTGTGCTTCTGTGATTAATGCATCTGCTGTGACTCAGTAGAGTTGTTCTAAAGCCATACTGCAGTAATCAAGTCTTGACCCAGCTAATACCTGTCTGACAGAGCTGGAGTGTTAGCTGATACCTGTCCTCACATTGCAAGTGCATAATGGAAAAGAGCAAGGATTCTGGTCATATGGCTATGACATATATTCTGTATTTAAATACAACAGTAAGTGCTTACAACTAATAATGAATGAGGCACAGCCTACATTTTCAGTACTGTACACAGAACAGGCTATTTACAACTATTTTCCTTCATTAACCTCAGAAATGTATTCATCCGTTTAGCATGTTTTGGCCCTTAAAAAAAAGGCAGTGAGCTCTGATATAGTCCATCAAAGTGCAGCACAAAGCCAACTTGAGCAGCCTGCCAAAGCTACATCAGGGCACCAAGTTATTAACGATCCACTCAGTACTGTAAAGGTACAGCAGTTGGAGATGGCTCACTGCTGTGAACCTTCATAATAGCTCTTTCTTCTATGCTAGATCTAGTATGTGGTCTGAAGAAAAGAAAGGTCTCAATAAACTGCTACTGACTAATGCAAAAAGAAAAGGAAAAAAAAAAAAAAGAAAGGGATAAGAGGAAAGAAAGTGTTTTGAGAATGACTACTTCAAGACAAACCAAACTGAATATAGTCAATACCTCTGCTGAACTGACAGGACTTCTAGGAGCCATAGAGCAAAGACTGTTAGTAGCAGTAGATTTTGAAAAATCATTACTTTAGTCCCATGATACAAATATTGACTTTCAACTGCTCTCTCTGTGGGCTAATCTCTCTTGTCATTCTTGTAATCCTCATTCCCACACCTTGTAAACTTGAATAATGTTTTCTGTGTAGTAGCATGTTATGTCAAATAAAGATATTCAAAAAGCTCCTGAAGTCTGGTGAAAGGTCTTACCTTTACTCAAGGGCTTCTTAAGTAACATTTAATTCCTCAAAGGAATAACTGCAGTAACATCTCAGAAAAACACTGCATTTCAGTGACTGGCTGTTGGGCTGTGAATAGGAGTGAAGTATTGCTATTCCAGGTAATGGGGGCACCATAAAGGAAAACACCAACATATTTTAGTAAATTAAAAAAAAAAAAAAAAAATCTTTTTAGACTTGATTGATGAAGGATATGCTTTGCTAACATTCTACAGTGCCTTCAGAATTCCCATTCTAATCTCATTTTGTTTCCCACAACTTTCTGATTGTGTCAAACTTCTCCCTGCCCTGTTAAAGGAGGGATTTTTATGCATTTTTGGATTAGCTGAGAAAAGATGGAAAAATCTTATTCACTCATACAGAAATTTAACACTTTAACCCATCCCAAGAAAGCAGTTTGGTGAGCAAGGGAATTTAGGAACATCCACTTCCTCACAATTCTTATCCTTTTGGATTACAGGGTGTTCTTGACCACAATATATCCCTGATGTGCATTAATAATTATATGCATTATGGCTTTTAAATTAGAAGATAAGGTTTTAAATCTTATTTCTGTAATAAAGATGTTAAAGAGATGAAGAGGACAGGTGGACTTTCTTCTGCTTCTACCCCAAGACAGGCGAGGCAGCGCTCCTATAGAGGGAGTGGGCATGAGCAAGAGGCAGCATGTAATAATAATGTACCCTTTTTCATTTCCATCTCCTTTTCCAATTGAATAAAGCAATAAATCATATGAAGTCTTCCTTCCTCTCTTTAATACTAAAAGTGGAATGATCACACCAACTGTTTTAAGAAAAACCTCTACTCTCTATTTGTAACAGTAACATGTATATATAAAACAGACAAGTAATTAATGTACAGCTGGGCAGAAAATACATTGCATTACTTTGCACTCAGGCAAAAATATTGACTTACAGAGCATGTTTTCTTTATTTTTGTCACTGAAGATACCTAATATTGAAGAGATGTGTGGAGATAACTTTGTGCTCTAAAGATACTGCTGAATTTGCCATGAATTGCAGATTTGTCAATTAATTTGCACTGCTTGCTTCCAATAATTTGCTGCTCTGTTGTCTCAATGTCACAGCAAATTCCTCTTGAGAGTGGAATTTTATTATACGTCAGTTTGTCTCTTTGAAACATCGTGATAAGAATTGTTTTGGCCCCATTTTTGACACCCTGTGAAAAGCTAAACCTATTCAACTCATAAGCATTTATTACTCACCTGATAATACACCACTGATAACTCCACTTTCACCTGTGCATAATTTACATTCACTATTCATATGTTTCCACTGTCAGTAATTCATGTATGGATCAATCAACATTAACAGAAGCAAGGACTGAGACTCTAAAATTACTACACTGAATACAAGGGCAAGCTCTGCTTCTATTAACAAGATGTTTACATAGGCATTTTGAATTTTTGTTTTCCACTTCTTTTCTCCCTCCCATAGCCCCTTGAAAAGTAAAAGGGAAATTACTACTTCAATTATTTTAGAACATGAGAATTTCTCTAGTGATGTGTAATATTTTGTTGTAGAGAAAGGCCAGTTACCATTGGCTTAAGCACTGCTGCTTTGATAGTTTCACAGATGATTTCTAGTGTCATAAAGAAATGCATGTTGTAAAGATATGACACAGAAGTGTCTTAACCTCAAGGACTGAATAGTCATGTGCTTGGCCAGACAAACCGCCACAGAGTACGCCATCTGTTGAAAACAAAGCAGCAGCGCTGAAATTCTCTACCTGTCCTGTCACTCAGACAGGATGCTGTATGCTGATGATACTGTAGTTATTACCCCTGATTATAGACATAACAATAAAAAGAGAGTTTGGACCACACACATCTCAACTTGAGAATAATTGATTCATACAGTTGTTGGGCTTCATTTACTATTTTACTTGTTCTTCTACAGATAAAATAGTAATTTTAGTGGTCTCTTCAAGGTGTCAGACCTTACCTTTAAGCACTTACCAAGCCTTAGCTAGAAAATCCAGAAGTGCTGTTATAGTACAAGATAACACGTCCTCATCTGTGTGTTATCCAGCACACTATCTCTGTTTAGTTACATTCATAGTCTAAGGAATGTGTTTTATACTCTTACACTCTGCTGAAAGGCTGTCATCCCAACCTCAAAAGAGCAGCTTTCAAAACCATTTGTGAAGGCAACAAATGCTCTTGGATTAAGCTTTTCTTACCAATGTTATATTTAATCAGTGAAATTATCAGAGTTTAATTATAACTAGCCATACAAGTTTACCATGTATTTTAAAGGTAGTCCCAGGTTCAAATACGTTTTCTTTCCTTTGCTCCTAACACAAAATACAGCAGCACAACCCTGAATAGATATTGGTGTAAAGCTTTTTTCTTTGTATAAATGCTGGTGAGCAGAACCAACATAGCAGCAAAGGGCAGTCCCTTGCAACCTCAGAAACAGAGGTTCATAGGAAACATGCAGAAAAATTGTTGCTGATTCAAGTACATTTTCAAGTATTAACCACCCATGGTCTGAATTTATCAGCCAAGGAGAATACAAGAACTTATAGACATTTTCTTGGCCAAAACGAACATATTTGTGCTGTAGTAGCCAGCCTGACTGTAGTAGTACTTGATAATGTGAACCTATATTTAAATTATAAAGTTATTTCACAATGCAAAGCATAGTGCCTAGAGCTACTCTCTGTGCTATAGAAAGCTACACTGTGATTTTCATGACGAATAATACCTGTATTGTTTACAGAGCAGGGCTAGAGACAGCTTTGCTCACTACCACCTGCAGGCATTGAAAATTAGAATAAGTACATGCTTAATCATTTACTAGGGAAATAGAAGAGCTACAACAGAAAAAAACCAACAAACCAAAACAAACCAAAACACTAAACAAAACAAACAAAACCCCCCCCCAAACACCAAAACAAAACAAAAACATCAAAAAAACCAACCCACATTTTACTGGATTAAACCAATGCTATGAATAATGTAATATGTTACAAGAGTGCCAAACAGCTCTTTTTGACCAAACTTTCAACAAGCAGTTTCATTCACTAGTTGAGACCATTTTACTTTCTGTTTACTTGGAGACAGGTGAGAAAATTGAGTGAGAGTAAGACCAACTACAAGTGGAAACTCATACATATGAATTTTGATTAAAGCACTGTGCTCAATTATAGCATTATCAGTAGATGCCAGTCACAGGTAAGAAAGTGATTGGTAATTCTTTGCAATTGATTTACTACAGTGGGTTGATTTGGTCCAGCAGTGAAGTACCTGAGAGACAACCAGGCTGCCCCATACACACAGCTCTCCAGCTCCTTTCACTCCCTGATAGGAAGCACTTACAACAAAGTCATATTTTAGTCTACTCATAACATAAGCTGCTTTACCATGGACTGAAACAATAATGATCAAGATCAGAGCCTGGTTAGTTTTTTTTCTGGTGGGTTTTTGGTGAGAGTAAAGTGAATATCAGGGTAGCACCAAAAGGAACCTGAGAAAGTATGAGTAAACCTGGCAAATAAATAAATAAATATTTCTCATTGTTTAGCTTGTCTGCATCCTTATTAGTTGGGTTAATTAAAAATCAAATACATTTAATGTAAACTAAAACATAAATGGTCTTATACAAAATTTATATGCACCAAGTTCTGAACTATCTGATATACCTGCTTCATCTTAAAAATACAAATGAATTACCAAAATTACATTATTAACTACATTACCAGAACTTAGAGATTCTTTCCATTTAACCCTTATGTTAAAGACAAGATTTTTCTTAGCAAATTAGCATCATTCTTATACAGTAATTTCTCCTAGAATGCAAGAGGCATCTGTAATACCTAATGTTGAAGAACTTATGTCACCGATATAAGACACTACAGAGGGACAGACAACTTATTTTTATTAATGATACCATTTTAGCTTTGAAAGCTGTTCTTCACATATTCTTGAGTATCAACACACTGTGCCTGCCAAGCAACAATCAACCACCTATTGCATTTGACAATATGCACCTCTCATAGCTGCTTATAAGAGCAATTCAGACTCAGACAACCATCAAAATCATGGTTTCAAAGCATGTTGGATGAATTTTACCCAGTTCAATCAAGAGCTTCTGGTAATGCGAACTGCCCAAAACATCTCTACAGAGGCAACCGCTTTGGGAATGTTACTGGAATCAGACAGAGAAGTAGTGAGGGAGCTGGCCTTGCAAGCACCATTGTGTGGGAGATGCTGTCCCATGCAGAGAATTTAGCTGGTTCGCCAGTCACTTATCACACAGAACGGACAATGAAAATAAGTCACCTGTCAAATAATTTCAGTTGCATATTATGAAGCTGTGATAACAAGGCCTGACAGCCCTTATTTCTATTATGCTTGCCTTGGATTCATGATCTTTTCTGCCTGTACCTGTCCCAGGATAACTACTGGGATCACCTCTCTTTCAGACAGGACCACTCTGGGGATCCATCAACTATGTATTGTGAGAGAGAATGATCTGGGTTTTAAGAACAAGTGCAAATACTTATAAACTCCAGTGATCAATGATGCATTGATCGACAGCCCTCTTGAAAGAAAACGTTAGAGAAATTCCTAACCACAAATTTGTATCATCCATGGTTACATGTCACCCCAAATTACTCCAGGTAGGCTGCCTTTTAATTTCCAGAAGTGGAATAAAATATAGTTCAGAGCCCTTAACCAAAGCCCAGAAGCTCATGTAAATCTGTGAATAATGCTGTTCATGGCAGTATTGTCTTGGCCTCCTGAGCAGAGGTGCTCACCAAGGTTACAGCCTGCATCACCAGCAACACCAGCATCCCATCAACAAATTTAGCTGACACAAACAACCTTGCACTGGTATTAAACCACCTGCAGTGAGAGCTTTTGCTGGCATTGCTAAGCAGACCAGACTAATAAGTAGGCATGTTTTCACACCTCCTTGCAAAAATACTGAAGCAGCATAACTAGAGCAGTTCTCCAGCTTCAGCCTTGTTCATCTCAACTTCTTGTGACCAAACAAATTTTAATGCTCCCCAGAAGAGCAGGCAGTGAGTGTCTTGGCTCATTTCCTTGCCACAAGCAAACATCAGTGTTAAAGAACCTGAAAGCAAAGTCTTCCTCTCTCTTGCCCTGTCCTCCTTAGGCACTTATGCCTGCCTGGAAGCAGGACTCTAAGTATCATGCCCACTACGATCACAGCAGATAGAGGATCACACAGATCATCATCTTTGTTGGAGCCTTCACAACTACTATACCCTCATTTTCCTTGCAAAAGGAGTAAAACAGAAAGGAAAAACCTAGTCAGATTTATGTACAACATGACAGGCACAAGCATACATGGAGACAATGAGCGTTTTGGGCTTTTTTTTCTGTTAAATAAAAGCCTCTGTACTTTATTTCAAGGGGGCATCCAAATATTAGACTATTCCAAAATTTCTTGTGGTTTGTATATTGTGCATTAAATATTTCACCTTCAGCATTCTCTGAGCTACTCATAGTTTACCATTATGAAGCAGCAACAGTTTATGATAAGAGATCTTCCAAGTAGCGCACCTAGTTTAGGAAGCTAGCACAGCAATTATAAAAGAGGGGGGAAAAAAGTGCTCGTAAGCGACCTGATTTTAATTTTATTTTGGTTGGATGGTTTACTGGAAAAAAGTTTTTGTTGACTTGGTTTCATATTGTAAAAAATGCAAAAATCTCTACATTAATGATATATGCATCAGCTGAAAAAAAAGATTTTTGAAATGTGTTAGTTTAAGGCGATAAATGGGTCAGTCTGGGTTCAGAGTTAGGCTCTGTACCCAGCCACTACAGCTTCAGCATGTTTGGGGAACAAAAAAAACCCCAAACAACAACAACAACAAATATATATATATAACAGCCAAATAAAGGCCACTAACAGCTCTCCTTATTTCCTATGAGAAAGTAAGAGCCTAAAGGGGTAGAAATAAATTAGGTAAAAATTAATAGCTTTTTAAATTCTAACTAGTAAGCATATCACCCAGAGCTAGACAAGCCACTCAAAAGAAAAAAGAAAACAAAACAAAACCAACCAAACAACAAACTCTATGACTTTTGTTTTTTAGTAGCTGGGAATACTAATGCAAGAGCTCAAGGCAAATACATTAATCCCTGCTAGCTATGCAGAAATAAAATGTTATGTTCAGCACTGCTTTCTTCAATGCCATTTTAACAACTTTTTTTTTTCCCCACCAGGTTCCTCTCAACAATAAAATTTAATTTCATATAAATAACAAAATAATACCCTAAAAAAACCCCAGGAAAGGTGGACATTAATTAAAAAGCATTCAAGTCTTGGCTTTGAGATAGATTACATCTTTTCTACAGTTTAAAATAGAATGCTTTTTTTTTTTTTTCTTTTTCTTTGTGTTCAAAATTGTCAGTGAGGTGTTTGGAGTTCAGCAATGCTTAAACAGGAGGGCTCATGCACCACCATAATGCAGGCTTTTCCCCATGGTAGTGGTGGAAAATAATCTGGCATAAGCACAGGTACAGAAAACAATGATCTACCAGCAGTGCAAATATAAGTTTGACAAGAAAACAGAAAAGCCCTGTAATGTCATGGCCTGTGTACAGAAGAATGCATTTAACTAGCGCTCTGATAAATTTGATTCAACTGAGAAATAATAGTAAAGAGCATCCTTGAGAAAAGGGGCAGCAGGGTTAAGGAGTGAAGGTGTTTGAGTCCCTTCCTCTTTAGAAACACCTGCAACGCTGACACTGTCCTTCCCAGTATTGTTGGAGGATGCTAATATTTCCAGTATGGGTAATGATATTAATTTTCAGTGCAAAGGCAAATAATCTCAGCACATTTTCTCCAAGCGTTTCTCAGTCACTAAAGGCAAAGAGAACCTAACAAGCAGGTCTAATCAGCTATCAGTTTTCTGTTGAGAGTTTGACTTGCATGAAATGTCACGTACATGAGATGACACACATAACAACAATCTCCCAACAGTTTTCTAAATGCAAGATGAAGAAAATACAAACTATCCAAAAAAGAGCCCTCCAAAATTCTTTCCCATGCTTTCTTCAGAAAAGTAAGATCACAGAAATGCAGCATTTGTTCCTTTATTTCCATATTTCCATTCCATTTGATTCACAAGACATAAATCAGATTTTTTTTTTTTTTCCAAACGCTAGAATAAAGATCAATGCTCTTGATCTTTTTAAACCGTGTACCATCTGCATGCCTACCCAAACATACAAAGTGGAACTAAAACCCTTCCCTGTTTCGTACTTCCTTCATTCCCATTTCAAACTAATTCTAATTTACCATAAAGAAGTTACTAGAAACACATAGAGCACCAATGAAGCTCATATTAGTGTGGCTTTTAAGAACAAATTCATGCTTTCAAAAGTACAGAAAGAAACAGAGACAGATGAGAGCTCAAGAGGAATCTGAAGACAGGTGCTTTTCAAAAACCTTTAATACAACATGCCCTACAGATCAGAAGGTGTAGGTGAAACATCTGACATTAAACAAGCAGGGGAGGGGGGAGTTACAGTGGCCGAACATGGTTTCAAACTTAAAGAAGTAGTGCGTATGATTGATTTGATTGTTTTTCTTTCCTGCTTTCTAAAGAAATCCTGTGAGCCAGTGTGAGTCTCTACTGATGACGAGCATCCCCCAGGCTAGAGAGCAGGTGTGCGGCAGTGAGGAAACCACCCTGGTGTAATTGAGAGAAAATCTTCTGAGGGCCTTATGTGCTCCAGGTCCCTTCTGGTCAAAAAGAAACACCTCTGTGCAGCTGGCAGGCACTGGCTCCACAGGGTGCCCACTGGCCCCATGGCACAACTAGAGCAGAATCTCCACTTTCAAAAAAAATACCATTAAAAAAATGTTTTCACTGTCATCATTACAAATAAGAAAATATGAAAAGTGCTGAAGTCATTACCTGTGCCTGTGCCCACAGAGACCTAAATTAAACAAAAAGAAGGTCATTTGTTGATCAAACACTTTAACACTTTTACCAAAACAACAATACAGGTGCAATGGCTGTGATGGGAAGGGACAAAAAAAATAAAGTCATAGAAGAATCACACACGGTGGTGAGCTTTCCCTGCGGTCTGCCCCTGTCCTGCTCTACTCATTGGGACTGGGGTTCACTCCACACCCAGAAGCCTTCAGCTCCAGGAACTGACTAGGAGTGTTAAAAAAGAAAACCAAACCCTCTTTACTGAAACAAAGGAGTTGGGTTTGTCCCCAGAAGAAATGACTCACAGAAATGCTACTGAAGCTTTAAATCCCTTCCAAGCCTCCTAGGTGCATCTGGTTTGCCAGGTGGTAAGACCAATCTGGTCCATGCCACCCTCACTTTCAGTAGGACTGAGCAGTTTTCTACAGTTCTTTAGTAACAGATGTCTCCTTTTCAATCTGGGCGGGTACAAATTACATCAGAGCTGCCCCCCTATTTCTCATTTTCCCACTCACCTTCCTCTGTGCTGTGTTTCCCCAGCTCCCCAAGCTCTTAGAACAATGCTCATCACCAGAAAGTCCTTCAGCGGAAAACTGTGAGTGCTCTCAGCTATCACTCCTTTGCTGATTCTCAGCTCTTGATGCTTCCTTGATATTATGCCCCTCAAAGCTTGCACAGATTGTTATGACCACACACTGCACACTAATCATGTTAAAGCAATATATATTTCTTGCACAATCATGTCTTGTATTTACTGTATCTTGAAATGACTAGTGAGGATTTAGCTTTTTAGGAGGAAAAGATTAATTTATCTGGTAAGGCTACCGTGGCTGTCACAGCAGCGTGGATCAAATGTATCCCTTAGGTGAAAATATGCAAGTACATTTATTCAGTGCATTATATTTTCCTCTATTGGAGAAGCCTTATTATTTATAGAATACAACTGAGGCATATACCCAACAATGCTTATAACATAAACATTTTTAAAGACAAAGGAAGAAAAGACAAATGCAAAATCTCACTATCACTGAGTAAGCTGCCTCAGAAATGAAACTTAAAATTTTCCCAAGCCGTAAAGAGAACCTGATGAAAAAAGAGGCAGGAGAACACTTAATCTCACCCAAACTTAATCTCATACCAAACCTTGAGATCTAGCAAATGCTTAGATGATTTCAAAACCTGACAATGACAATATACATAGGAGACAAATATTTCTGATTTAGTTCCTTCTGCTCCAAGTCCTCCTCATGTCCTAGGTGCATATGGCTTGCCATGTAGTGAGACCAATCTTACATGGATACGTTCTCTTATAGGAGGACACAACTTGAGAAAGAAGTGTCTAAATGCAAAGAGACGTTAAGTTTTGAAGCTCTAGGCAATCTCAAGCTTAAGACTACAAACTGGTGTGATAAGTGTTAGAGCTGCAGAAACCAGGGCCTAATTGGTCTAGGCTGTGCCCCGAGCCTGGCAGGTATATTTGGTACTTGATGATTTAATTCATCTTATCTTGCATTGCAGGTCATGCTTAAGTCAATACCCTACCTGTGGGCTATAATTCAGAATAGAAACAACAGATTTGATGGTTGATGGAAAAACTGATATACAGATGGTAAAATCAGCATTCCTCATATTCATTTTTTATTTCTATTGAATTAGTACCCAAAAACTCCAGCTGGGATTAAGATCAGATTGGTAGTGTCTTTGTGTACATTATTCAGATCTATTGCATTCTTGGCAAGATTTCCAATATACATATATATGGATATGGAAAAAATACTTGTTCAATGAAAAAGCTGCAGTGAAGTGTCCTTGCTTGCTTGGAAAATTCTATATAGAAAAAGTGATAGCAGTGAAAAATGGACTTAAAGATTAAATGGAACAAACTTTTTTTCATGATGGCCTTTTTCTGTAGAGATTTTTTGTTGTTGTTGTTTATTATTCTTTTGTTTTATTGTTTTCAGAGAATATGTTAAGTACTGATTCCTGGGACACACCACTGGTCACAGGACACCAACTGGATGTGGCACCATTCACAACCACTCTCTGTGCCTGGTCGTCCATCCAGTTTTAAACCCAGTGAAGGGTGCACCTGTCCAACCCACGGGCTGCCAGCTTTTCCAGAAGGATGCTGTGGGATACTTTGTCAAAGGCTTTGCTGAAGTCTAGGTAGAGTACACAATAAAAAAGTACACAAAATAAGTGACACACAATGCAATTGCTTACTACCCAGAACCTGATGCTCAGCCCATTCCCAAGCCACAATGCATCCTGGACACCTCCCCCAGTTACATACTGAGCACGACATCATATGGTATTGAAAATCCCCTTGGCTAGTTCAAGTCAGCTGTCCTGGCTGTTCCCCCTTCCATCTTGTGAAAATTAAATCTACCATGGCCAAACCCAGGAGAGAATGCTGAGCAACAAGCAAAACCCAATGCTCAGACTTAGAGCAGGGGGCACTGTTATAAGTCACAAGGTTGATCCTCGTCACCACCAGCATTATATACACTCTCTGCTAGAACACAGGCATGAGATTTAGATAAAGACCAGCTGGATAATTACATTGTACCTTATTAACATTTTAGAGTGATGCTAATTGGACAAGAGTCTTCTTATTGTGCCTTCCATGACTAAAATCTGCTACCACTTCCCTACTGTTGGTATAATTTAAAGGATGTGTACAATAATCCATGCATAATCAGGACCAGATTACAGATACCATAAGAAGGAAGGGAGAAGCAGGGGAGGGAGGATGTGTTTTTGCACATCTCTACAGGACGTAGTCAGAGCACTGGACCTTGCACCACTTCTGCATGAGGTGTACCTGTCAAGCGATGGCCAAGATTTTGCACAAGTAGCAATGAATTTTGTGCTTATTCTGTTCCACACCAACCCCCTACTGTGTCTGGAAAGAAAACTGGGAGCAGTTACCACCAAGTGCACCCAGAGCCCTGTGTGTATCTTGGGCACTGGGGGCTCTACCACAGTACAGGCTTTATGAACTGTGAAAAACAAACAAACAGCTCAGCTTGTGAGCCACTATAGCACAAAAGCTCTGTAGGGGATATTTGACTGCAACGTTCCCTTTCTTACTGTATTTATCCTTCAACATTGTCTGACTTTTTCCTCTGTCTCCCCAGTTTTATTGCTCCTTCTGTTTCCAAACCAGAAGATTGTATTTGCAAACAGCACATTCTCATTCTGCCCCCCAGGTATGACATTACATGAAGTTGATTTTGCTGGCTTCTTCTGCTGTAGTAACCAAACAACCTGGTTAACAACTTGCTGTCACAAAGTTTGCTGGGTATGGAAAGGCTGCAGTGACAGCCAGTGTGACATTTACTTCTTTTGCTTCACTGCTGCAAGGCATACCATGAAAAAGGAACAAGTTCATATAGGGACATACGCTGAGCTCA
The DNA here is from genome assembly GCA_024605025.1 of Megaceryle maxima. Taxonomy (NCBI): domain Eukaryota; kingdom Metazoa; phylum Chordata; class Aves; order Coraciiformes; family Cerylidae; genus Megaceryle; species Megaceryle maxima. The sequence continues at coordinate 253,423 of JANHGN010025701.1, read as the reverse complement.
GAGTGGCAAGCCCTACCTCCCCAGGCAGGGGTGGCCCTCTCATTACAGTAGCCCTGGCTGGGTAGATTACAGGACTGCACAAACAGTTTAGGTTTGTTTGAACACCACTGTATGCTGGGGCAAAACCACAGAAAACATAGCCCCTGCACAGCAGTTTTTCCCTCTCCCTAAAGATACCTCCATATACCTCAGTCTCTCTCACCTCTTTCAGGGGGAAACACAGTGACAAAGGATGAGGAAAAGGCTGAGATACTTAATGCCACCTTTGACTCAGTCTTTAATAGTAAGACCAATTGTTCTCTGGGTACCCAGTCCCCTGAGCTGGAAGACAGGGACACGGAGCAGAATGAAGCCCCCATATTACAAGGAGCAATGGTCCATGACTCACTACACCTCTCAGATACACACAAGTGTATAGGGCCTGATGGGATCCATGCAAGGGTCCCGAGGGAGGAAGCTGGGAGAAGTGCTCATCAGGATACTTTCAATCATTTATCAGCAATCTTGGCTAACTGGAGAGGTCCCAGCTGACTGGATGTCAGTAAATACAATGCCAATCTACAAGAAGGGCTGGAAGGAGCATCTGGGAAACTTATAGGCCTGTCAGTCTGACCTTGGTACTGGGGGACGTTATGGAGCAGAACACATACAGGATGACCAGGTGATAAGGCCCAGTCAGCATAGATTTACGAAAGGCAGGTCCCACTTAAACTAGCCTGATCTCTTTCTATGACAAGGTGACTCACTTAGTGGATGAGGGAAAGGGTGTGGATGACATCTACCTGGACTTTAATAAAGCCTTTGACACCATTTCCCACAGTATTCTCCTGGAAAAAAACTGCCTGCTCATGGAGTTAATAAGCATACACTTTGCTGGGTAAAAAAAAATGGCTGGATATCTGAGACCAGAAAGTTGTGGTAAATGGAGTTAAATCCATTTGTCAGCTGGTCACAGGTGGTATTCCTCAGGGGTCAGCATTGTGGCCTGTTCTTTCTATTATCTTTTTCAATGATCTGGATGAAGGGATTGTGGACACCCTCTGTAAGTTTGTAGATGACACCGTGCTGGGTGGGAGTATAGATGTGCTTAAGAGTAGGAAGGCTCTACAGAGGGATCTGGATAGGCTGGATCAATGGGCTAAAGCCAATTGCATGAGGGTCAACAAGGCCAAGGGCCAGGTTCTGCATCTGGGTCACAAGAATCCCCTGCAATGCTACAGTCTTGGGGAAGGGTGGCTGGAAAACTGCCTGGTGGAAAAGGACCTGGAGGTACTGGCTGACAGTCAGCTGAATATGAGCCAACAGTGTGCCCAGTTGGAAATGGTGGCAAATAGCATTCTGGTTTATATCAGAAGTAGTGTGACCAGCAGATCTAGGGAAGTGATTATCCCCCCTGTACTTGGCACTGGTGAGGCTGCACCCCCAGTACTGTGAAATTTTGGGCCCCTCTCTACATGAAGGGTATTGAGGTGCTGGAGCATGTCCAGAGAAGGCCAGTGAAGCTGATGAAGGGTCTAGAGCACAAGTCTTAACAAGGAGCAGCTGAAGGAATGGAGGTTGTTTAGCCTGGAGAAAAAAAAGGCTCAGGGGCAACCTTATCACTCCCTACAACTACCTGAAAGGAGATTGTAGGAAGGTGAGTGACTCTTCTCTCAAGTGACAAGCAACAGGATGAGGAGAAATGGCCTTAATTTGCACCAGGGGAGGCATAGAATAACAGCCTAGTTTGCCATGAGACAGGAATACAGGCTAATTTAGTATGCTTCAGAAGAAAGGTTCAAATGTTTGACCATGAGATTCTTGTGCTGTTTCTGAGAGTGAAAATTCACTAAGCTGGCAGACAAACAGCTGAAGTAGGGGTCTTGTGAAGATAAGATGGTCCTGTTTACTTAAATCTTGAAGGACCTTTGTCTAATTAATGGAAAGTTTACACCCCTAAGTATGGTAATGAGCCTGAGTACATGCTAACATCCATGACTATGTTACTCAGGTCTCCAGCCAAATCATGCTAGATGTCATCTAGGAAGTAGGGACAGATGGAATCAGCATATAAAAAAAAAAAACCCACAAGGGGATATACCTCTCCAGTGCAGAGAGAACAGAGATGGAATTCTTAAACCTGCTTTTTGACTTTATGAAACTGCTCAGTGCAAGCCCTTGGGGCTCTGGCAGGTAAATGTCACACTCTTACCTTTAATGTGACAGGGAGGTGTAGATTGAACATTAGGAAAAAAATTTTCACAGAAAGGGTTGTCAAGCACTGGAACAAGCTGCACAGGGAAGTGGTTGAGTCACCATCCCTGGAGGTATTTAAAAGATGTGTAGATGTGGCACTTAGTGACATTGTTTAGTGGTGGACTTGGCAGTGCTGGGTTAATGGTTGAACTTGATGACCTTAAAGGTCCTTTCCACCCTAAATGATTCTATGATTCAAGATACTTAATTTAAAACTTGATATACAATAGCAGTAATCACCACAAGGTGTTCAGAAAAACACACCACATGCTTTCTTATTTGTGGCAGTCACTGCAAAAAGACAACTTACTTCTAAATGTTGGACCTTGCAGTATTGAAACAGCACTGAATTACGTACTAAATCCCACATGAATAATGGAGAAAGTAGCAAAACTTTTTATATTCCTTTACACAAAGTTGGAAGAAAGAAGCTGTGTTCAGAAAATACAGTTGATGATGACTTCCTGGTAAGGTGAGCAGGAAAGTAAATTATTTCAGCCAGAAGTACTTTTGTTGTATCAGGTTTTCCTAGAGAAAAAGGAGGAGGATACCTAAGGGGGGCAATCCTAATGGAAATGGTATATAAAACTGTATGCATCAATGACAGGCTCCAAACTATCCTAATCAGTAAGTTTGCACTACCGTGCTGCAGCACGAACTACCATTAGCCAGGGTGAGGTAACACCTTTTCAGAGCAGGTTATACCCTCATTTATTGCACGACTTCTATTAGCACAGAAGCACTGCAGTCTTGAGGATGAACTGGGATTGCTTCATGGTGAACTTGGCTACCACCTTCATAGAAAAGGACAGTCAGTTCTCATGTTACACACCTTGTGTTCTACTTTCTCCTAGTGATGAGATGTTGTTTTATCTCCTCATATGATAAATTTCAGACATGGCTAGGGCCCTTCTACACGTGCTCTAGTCCAGGTAAGGGTCTTAATTTCCGAGAAGTGAAAAAAATCCCCAAAACTAAACAAAACCAAACCAAACACTGGCTACCCACTGTCTTTCAGTTCAGGACTCCGGAGTAGCAAAGACTTTGAGGCCCAGCAGAAAACTTTGTAGTAATAACTGTGTAGTTATAGCACTTGCACTCTGCACTTAAAGGCAAACATCTCCATAAAACAAAGTTTACTTCAGTGTTGGAGCTGACATTCTCATTATTACTGATTCCAAAGACAGCAGTATCATAACTCCTCTAGACTAAACTATTTTTGGGGCCAAGACTCTATTTTATTTGTCCCTAAAGTATAGGGAAGATGGAGTTTCCTAAAGCCAGATGACACTGCTCTTTAGTACAAACATGAACCAAGAGGGTGCTTGCACCTAATGGTGACTCAGAAACAGGTCTTCCCAGAGAGAACCAAGCTGAACTACTTATTTAGGAACTTGAGTCTGGAACAACACCTTAAGATCCAGTGGTATAAAATCTGGTGACCATTAAAAAGCTGTTGAAATTGTTATAAAGAGTAAGCTCATTCAGTCTTCAAGTGTAAAAAGTCTGCTGCCATAAGAAGTGGTCTATATAGCTCTAACCAATGTGGTTTTAGAGACTTTTGCTAAAGCTAAGCAAGACCAAGGCATAAGTCCCTGAAAGAGTGAAAGCCTTGAGAGTGACCTCAACAGCAAAACCCACCATCACCCTAACCTCACCAAGGGCGACTAATTCTGCACTTGCCCATCCAGAGCAATTACAACACTATCTTAGATCTCCTCACTTTCCAGCTATGGAAAATACATCAGTCCAAAGTTACAGAAATACTGAGAGTCCACTAAAATTTTATAGGGACAGCCTGAGCTGAATTGTCAGTTCAATAGGAAAGAGACATGAGGAGTAGTTAACAGACTGTCTACTGATGTTTGCACCACTTATTTCTCATGCAATCTCATACTAAGGTGTCACTTGTCTTATCAAAATTTATTTTATTTGGAACAGGTACCTTTAGTATTACAGAGACATTAGTCGCAGAAGAGACCAGGAATATATTCTTTATGGATGCAAATGAGAAGCATGGTGCCTTAAGTCACTCTTACAATGGTGCAGGACACCACAAAGATGCCCATAAAAGCAGTCTTTTTTCATTATTTGAAATAAGCCAAGTGGAGATCTCTTTTGAATGGGAAACAGAGACTTAAAATGACATGTCAGTTCTTGAGGATTTTCTGTTTATCAGTAGCACAAGAACATCAAAGGAATAGATAGCACCTAATTTGTTTGATTTATAACTTGATTATTTTTACATACATTTACCAAAGAAGATGCATTTTAGGGATCAGTTGCTGGATGAGATTTCATTAGAGGTATTAAGTAATGTTCGTTGTTTGAGATTGTATCATCAGAGCCACCATGCCTATATGAAGGTTGTGATGGAGAGTGTCAACACTGGATGCAAAAACAAGTATAAGAGGTTTTTACATTTGTAAGTTTAAGTGTGGTGAGCACTAGCCTTGCTTTTCCATGTGTTTTCTCTTCTTAGGCATGCAAATTGGAATACGAAGGTTTCAAGTGGATGAAAGTAAACATCCAGTGATAAGCAAGTGAAAACAACAGAGGTGCAAATTTTAAATGTGAACCCATTCCGTGATCAAACACCATGGTACACATATCATAAGCACTTACAATGAGAATGGGTCAGGAAGACAATCCAGAATGTGTCTATTTGTGTGAGCTACAAAAAAAGATTTTTGTTTGCTTGTTTGTTTTCTGAAAACCTCATTACAGGGGAACATAAGTTGCAACTTCCCTACTGATTATCAGGGAAGCACAACGAAGAACATATCTGTTCTTAGTTCAATGATCCATGCAACCAGAGCAATATCCACAGCAGACAAATTTAGACTGTAAGAAACTGAAATGTCCAGCACAGCAAACATTTGTAAATTAATACAGTTAGGGCTAAATCAAGGTGATCTGCGGTCTGCTCCAAAATCCTCTCTTGGGAATAGAAGAGTACATTCAAATAAATTAATAAACATTTCCATATACATTACAGATATAATTTTAACATGCTAAGCTAGAGGGACTTGGGCTATACAGAGTTTATGTATGTTATAAAACATGGAAAGGGTGCTCAGTGCTCTTCATCACATTTCTGAAACTAGAAAGACTATGCAATTCTGCATTTTCTCTTGTTTCTACCCAGGATACATTTAAAAGGGCAACTTTTCACAATTCTAACCAAAAAAGTTGCATTATTTCTAGAAACAAATAACTTATCATGGCATCAAGTGTCTTAGGCACTAGGAACAAGTAAGTGCTTTCAGTTTCTCAGATATATTGCAATATATTTTCAGCTGGGCTAGAGGCTACTCACCTGTTTTACATATTCAGAGGAAATTGTACCCTGCAGCAGTCATTCTCCACCATCTCTGCACCTGCAAAGTACAATATGAAGATCTGAGATTCTTTAGGCCACGGATGCCAATAGGGTCTCATGTAGAAAGATATCCAGGAGAGGTGGTAGCATGTAAACCTTGAGAGGAGACTCACAAACAGTGCCACTCCTCAAGCACAGAGGAATTGTTTTGGGAAAGGTTAAGTTGCATTTATGCAGGAGACAGACTTCCTTGAGGGTCTTTACAAAGCTGTGAAGTACAACCCTGGGGCATCAACACTTCCTACTCTATCATAAGCTTCAATATTTTCTGCAGACTTCCAAGAGAAAATCATATTTCAACCTACCTTAATGAATTGGACATATGTATACCATACAGAAATCTAATAGACCCCAGGCAAGCAGAGAAAAGAGTGAGAAGCACATGTAACAGGCATCAGTGACATCTTTGGACACACTGCTGAAAGGCTCAGGCACCACCGTAGAGGGCACTGTGTCAGAGTCAGAAGTCTGAGACAAGAAAGGACCACAGTATTTCCCTGCTTTGGAGGAGATGAAAAATGTAGCAACACTTTATCCATATGTTTTCAGCCAGAATGAGGCGAGGGGATTGAGATACCAGCATGGAAATCATTCTACAATGACTTCTATTGTTTTCAATCTTTGCTGATTCCAGGCAGGTAAGAAAGATGAAGACAACACTGGCCTATTAAAACCAGACTGTAAATTAGATAGTGAACACTGTAATATAATCTTTTTTCACTCTTGGAACTCCATTTTGTTCCACTGAAGATCTGAATTCCTTATGATTCACACTTGTTTACTTCCACTAGCAGATCTGACCCCTAAACACTTATGGTCAAGTGTCCCCAAGCTGCATTCATCAGTGTATGAAATGGTGTAACCCAGGATTTTTCCACTGGGTCATGAACACTGATTTATAGAACAATACTAAAGGGCCTCTAGATCCAGTCTCTGCTCTAGTGGGATACAAAGAACAATTCAACCAGTGTTTGAGAGGGACCTGCTGCAGCCTACTAGTATCTTAGTTTAGGGAACTCTTGATGCAAGAGCTTGAATTTTGTAAGCATAATTTTTTTTTCAATGCATTTCATGCCACTTTATGATTCTAGGCAGGAAAAAACCACAGAATAATAAAATGTTTTGCTTTGGAAACAAACTACCTTTTTAGATGTTTCTATCTTACTAACTCTCTGCTTTTGCCATGCCTATTGTAAGCTGCATAAGTGTACATGAAAAACTTTACCTTGCTCTTAACATTGATGTTTTGTTTGTTCCAATGTATTTGTGGAAAAAAAAAAAGAAATTATATAAAAGGATGACGGGCACCAACGCATGGATCAGTTTCATTCTGCTACTACTTGGCTGATGCTTGTTTGCTTTTATTCTTTGCTACTGCTGCTTATCTGATTATAGAATCACAGAATGGCTCTAGTTGGAAGGGACCTTAAAGATCATCCAGTTCCACACCCCCTGCCATGGGCAGGGACACCTACCACTAGACCAGGTGCTCAGAGCCTCATCCAGCCTGGTCTTAAGCACTTCCAGGGATGAGTTATAATCCCTCCTTACTGCTTTTAGCTGTATGCAGATACCTTTTACATCACCTAGATTACTTTTTTCTCAGAGAGACAGGTGGCTTTTACTTTGAGAATAGTAGATCCACAAGATTTGGGGTCCATCTTACCATACAGGGGCTTTATAACCACTTCCACCGAGCGGCGCCCGCCGCCCACGACCGCGGCGGGGCCCGGCTGGGCCTGGTGCCGGGCTCGCCGCCGGGCTGCGGCGGGGGAGGGAGAGCGGGGGAGCTCGGAGGGCCTTCCCCGCTCCGCCGCGGCGGGGGCTGCGCGCTGGCAGCCGGGCTGTTGTGATCCCCGGCGGGGGAGGTTCGAGGCTTGGGCCGGGAGGTGGGGAGTGGAGGTGGGTGTCGAGCCGCGGGTCGTGCCCGGCGGTGGTGCCGGCGGGTGGCTGAGGTACCGCCCCTGGTGTCGGGCCGGAGCTGCAAAAACTCGCGCTTCAACGGAGAGCTTCTTCTCAGCACGCTAATGACTGAAGTCAGGAAGGTTAACAGTGGTGATTTGCTTTTGCCTGGAGTTATTTTAATGCGCCCGTCCCCGTTCATGTGACGTTTCGGGTTGTCCAGCAGCTGCGTACAGGGTTTCTGTGAGAAAAGGGGTAACTGAGCTGCTGGGTCCGCTCAATGCTGCTCGTCCTGCGCCGGCTCGGGTGGGTTTTGTTGTCGCTGGTGTCCTGCCTGTGTAAAGGTTGCTGCAGGTCGGTCTCCTGCGTGTGTAAAGATGCTCGGGCTGACCTTTTCCCCCGAGTGCCCCGCTACTCTGTTTTCGAGGTCTAAGGAATAGTGCGGATGGGTGGAAAACGTTCACCTTTGTGTTTTCCAGCCTGTTTTACACTTGTTCTCTGTGCATAGTGTGTCTGAAACCCTTTGACTCATCCAAGAATCCCCTCTTACTAAAGGCAAGGTTGAGGTGGCTGTGTGCGGGTGCTCAGGTGGTTGGGGAGGGGTGTTGGTTTGCCCTTACTGCTGTGAAATGTCCCAAGAGTTTGATGCTGGGGCACACTCTATGTAGCTGAACCCCTAACAGGGGCAGCAGTGATTTCACATTTGCTTGTTGATGAAACAGCAATTACTCATCTGTTGGAAATATTTTATGGGTGTATTTGGCTGTTTGCTGTATTTTTTTTTCGCAGTCTTGAAGATAGTGGGTGGAAATACCCCTTATTTCTAATCTGCCTATAAAGTAGAAAAGAAGCCTCCAAAAATATGCTAAACTGTCTGGGTCTAAACTAGTTTCCTTCTGAAGTCATTCCACTGTCTTCTTCCCCAGTGGTTTCATAGTCAGGAACTTGAAAGCTTAAAAGCCTACTGTTTTTTTTTTTCCTTTCTGTGAACAGTCAGGTAGGCAGAGCTGCATTCACCTTTAAAAAAAAATACCAACACCACTTTCAGATGCGTTTTAAATTCTGTGTGGAGTGAAACTTCACCTAGAGCTCTTCGGCCACTTCTCTGCTGTTGTGTTGCTACTGCAGAGGAGCTGGCCAGACTTTGTAGCGTTTCACTTAACGATAGATGGGGGAGAGAATTGTCCTCTGTGCATCCTTTGGGTAGGGGTGGTTATGTGGATGGTTTTGGTTTTTTAATAAACAAACCAACCCTCAGAAAAACCCCTTCCCTACCTACTCATCTTTTCTTTCCTTCCCCTTAGACTTTTTGGGACTATGCAAGAAATCATGAATGTAAAGGGGACCAAGTGGGGTGAGGTTTCTGCTGTGGGACCCATTCCCCTTCCTTTCCCTTCTTCTCCCTCCAGTAATAGAATTAAATATGAAGGGGAATTGTCATAATGAAAAAAAATAATGTCCAAGGGTTGATTTGTGCTTTAGCCCCTTCTTAGGTACACAGATGGCTTTTGAACTCTCTTCTATCAGGCCCATGCTGTGGTCAGAAGTAGAAATAATGGTGGTGGAGGAGGGTTGCAGTCTAGGAAAGATTATTTTTATTAAATTTAAGGTTTGGCCATTTGTCCCACTACCAAAGGAAATATGGTTGGGCTCCAAGTTTAGCTTCTACTGTTGCACTTGAAGAAATTTGCATCCCTGCATCGTAATATTATTTAGGGTGGCTCCAGCTGCAGTGGTGCTTTAAAGTCACAATTTTTACCTTTTTTTCTTTCTCTTTTTTGTATAGGGGAAGATCTGGAACTGCTTGCATAGGAACTTCTGTCACTTAGCATAGATTATATTCATCAGCTTGATAAAAAGCTTAAAAGGTCGAGAGCCCTGTTTATTGTTAGTCTCATGTGCAATATTGCTATAAAGCAGTTGTTCAGGGGTGAAAATGGCCAAGGAATCTGTAGCAGGGGTTTTTGTGCCTCGCTGGCTCACTGTTTGTCACGTTCCCTCGTTCACGTTGCCCATCAGCTTGTGCTTCAGGACCTGCCATTTCAATTGGACTGTGGGAGAGACCAAGATTATTGGCTTATCAGGTCTAGCACACAGTAGGAGAAAACTAATTTAAGGTTTAGTGGCACTCTGGGATGTGAGTGTGGTTGTAGTCAAAGCTGCTCTGCTAAACTAGTGCTGCTTTATCTTTATTCCCCATTTCCTGTTCTTCTCTGTGCATCCCGACAGTCAGAACTGCTTATTTTATTGATCACAACAAAATGTTGTTTGTTAACAACCTGACTGAGCCAGCCTTTGGGAGAACAAGCAGAATTCTGTGTGTGGAGCTGTGCAGAATAATGAGGCTGTGAGGATCTTGTTGATGTGCTTCAGTGATGTAACCCCAGCACAGCCAGTGGTTGACAGCTCTGTTCCCAATTAGTTTTGTAACTGGGATGGTTAAAAAGCAGCAACTTTCCACAGTGAGTTTTGAATGGGTTGGATATAGAATTGAATTCATGGTCTTTTAATAGTTTTTAAGACATTGGAAGCCTTGCACCTATTAACATGAGATCTGCACGTTCACTTCCCTCTCAAGAAGATTAGCTATTATCAGTGTTTACTTTAAAAATGAAGTTTGAGGTTGTGCAGATGTGTGCTGGCTCATGAAAAAGGAAGGAAAAAACACCCATGGAAAAAAAAAAAAGAGCTTTCTTTTACCTTTGTGGGAATTTAGACTGCCCTGATTAGAGCTTAAGCCTAACAAAGGCCATGCTTTTTATAACCAAATGAGTGTCATATTAGTCAGCGATATCTGGCAGCCGTATGTACTTAATATTTATCATGAACTCTGCACATGTGTGCTCTGCTAGAGCATCTTAATCTTGGTTATTCAAAAGAACGTACTCTTTTTGCCAGATTAATAAACTAGTGTCTTTAGAATTCTGTCATAAACTTGATCTTTTTTCCCTTTACCAACAATATATTTATTGCTCTGGATTTTTAATTCTGTCTTTTGCTTACCAGGATGCCAAGGTGTGAAGCAGGTGCCTGGGTGGTGGGATTGTGCTCTGCTTGGGTGGCTCCAAGTCTGTGTTGCTAAGGCTTAACAAGACAGGGGTGATGACAGTGACTGAGATCTGAGCGTTTTGTGGTTGCCAGACAGGCAGCGTGGTAAACGGTGACCCTCAGACTGGCACCGTGTGGTGGAGGAGAGGGAAAATTAGGGCAGACTGAAGGAGCAGCACCAGGACTGGGGATGTAAACGAAGCAGTAAGCATGGCTTGCGTGTGTACTCGCAGCCATCTGACGATGGTAGGTGCGGGTTGTTGGCTGAGGTCCCTTCCAGGTTAAAACCAGTGCATCTTTCTATTACCAGTGTAGGGAGTGGGACTTCTGTCTTCTGGTGGGGTGTGCTTAGGGAGTATTCAGGCTCTTAGGTGTGATTTGGAACTTTCTTTTATTTTCTGGTGAGACTTTTGCATTTGAAGAGGCAATGCTGTCTGGTGGCCTGTTCCCAAATGTAGGAACTTTCCCAGGATCTAATCACTTAGTGCAGACTCTTCTTGCTTAATTGCCTTGGAAAAGAAAAGTTTGTGAGTTCTGTCTGCACGTGGGCCTCCAGTCTTTGTGTCTTTCTTCTGAAAATGCTTGTTTAATGCTCAAGATTGAGTATTGACAAGAAGCATTTGGAGACTGTAAGGTAGAGAGAACATTATTTACTGAGGTGGGATCTGGTTGCCTTTCTTTGTTACTGCTGGCTCCAGCAGCTTCTCAAAAATGCTCTTAGAAGCTCTGGTGGAACGTGGAGCAGCCTGGTGCTTTGCTGCCAGGTTGCAGCAGAGATGAGTACCAAGGTAAAGGAGCTTGGGAAGCCCTGAATTTTCTTCCTGTGACAGATGGAGTTCGTGTCCTGAGAGCAGTTTGCACACTTTATGCACAAACCTGACCATTTTTAAAATGCCAGAGACTAGGAGGTGACCAGAACCTGGAGAGGTGGCTGTGCTTTCTCAAGCTGCAGACTGATGAGAGGGTAACTCCCTTTGGAAACAGTTGGAAGCTTCAGGGGTTTTGCAAGCTGGTCTAGTTTGTGTATTGGATATTCTTACCCCCTCCTGGTTATGGTGAGGGCTGTGGGGTACAGCATATGCCAAGCCAGCAGACCACTGTGCAAGATGTGTGACCTTCGGCCCGTTCTTGGAACACCCTGTGGAATTAATGATGAAAAACTGTTTGTTTGGAAAATAAAGCTAAGAAAATCCTGGAGTTAGAAATCACAATAAAATCTTGTGGGCTTTTTGGGTTTTTTTGGTATCTGTTCTCATACCCTAAAAAATGGTTTAGGCCGTGTGCCAGCAAAGGCAGAGCACTGTGAGGAGCTGATTTAAGCTGTCCCGGGCGGGGAGTTGTGGCATCTTGCCACGATCTGCTGGCTGCCCGCTCCTGCCTCTGTTGTATTTTGACTGTTCAGCTGTGCTAGCACAATTGTCCGTCTATCTGTGCTGTCAGCTGGATGAAACGCTGGGGAGGGATCCGGAGCATTTCGGTAGATCTCCCCGTGCAGCTTGGGAGCTGTTGCAGTGGAGGAGCAGAGGGCTCTGGCTGAAGCTTGGGAATGTGCTAGCAAGGGTGGAGAGGTGTGGGAACTGGAGCAGCGTGATGCCAGAGCTGTTGCCTGAAACAATGGTCTGAGTAGAAGAAAAAAAAAAAAGCTGTAATAACACTAAAAGTTGGGTATGATCCTTGGCCCTGGGAAAACACTGCTGAGCTCACTCTGGGAGTGTGTGTGAGAAGAGTTTTCTCTCATCTGTTGTGGAGGGGTCAGGAATGTTTTCTGCCCATGTCATCTTCTCTATAGGAGAAACAGATCGTGAGAATGAGAAAGATCAACAAATCTGCCCTTTGAACCAAAGTAGGAAATATTCCCAAGGTTGAGGAGACCTGACTGAGGCCTCCTGCTCAAGCCAGGGTACTGTTAGTGCGAGTGCCAGTCACACCTGACAGAGGATGTGCCGAGACCAAGGGCAGGTGGCTCAGCTGGTTTTAGTCTTGTTTCTCTCTAGTTATTTCTCACTCCTAGTCAGTAAGGCAGGCATCTAAGAAAATGTGTGCAGTTGCATTAGCTGCATAGTAGAGAACCTGGCATGGCATTGGGGTTATTGACGAGAAGGTCTTGTGGAGAGCCTGCTGGAGTGTGGCTGGGTGGGCAGCAGCAGCCTGCTCAAGAGGGAACAGCAGAGCTGTGCCCGGGATCAGCAGAGAGCTTTGGCTCCAAAGCAGGGGAAACTCCTACTACAAGATCTTTCACTTTCACGATTCCTTTCAGTTAAGCTCAGTTTGTGTGCTGAAGATCTTTCTGCGCTAACACTTTTCTGTTAACATGGCAACACCTCGTGTGGAGGCAGATTTTTAGCTCATCTTTTACTTCTTGTGCAACCTACTAGAACTCATTTTGCTGAAGTTCTGCTTTGCATCTTTGTAGTATCAAATGTCTCCTATTTCCCCCTTTTTTTTTTTTCCTGTGGTGAACATATTTGCACTAAATTACTGAAATAAACTGAACTGTTTAACCCCAACAGGAACCACAAAAAAAATTGTTTACTTACTGTGTTGGTTGGTTGTGTTTTTTTGAAATTAAAAATAGAGCAGGCTTTTGTCAGGCAGACAGGGAGCCTGTTGCCATGTTCTTGGCTGTAATGTTTCTTAAAACATGGGTTGCATCCTTCCTCTGCAGAAGGTCAAGTGTGCAAGGGACGTGTAGTTGCCTCTAATTACTGGCAGTGGCTTGAGGCCTCCAAAGCAAAGTTGAGTTGTTGTCGGTAATTTCCCATTTCCACCTCCGAGGAAGTCAGCAGCTGCTAGGAACAAAAAGGCTTGGGGCTGGTTAGGGGCTGGAGAAGCAAGCTGTAAGGAGTAAAGTCTGAGGTGGTGTCACCATAACTTTCTCCTGTGTTTACCTGGCTGTGCAGCTCCTCTGGGTCCTGCCTGGGGGGCAGCGTGGCAGCCAGGAAGCACCGCTGCACTGCGTAAATGCTGAAGAATTGACTTCAAAAATGATGTGTTTTCTTTCAGTTGTGTTGATTGGAGACTCTGGAGTTGGGAAGAGTAATCTTCTGTCCCGTTTCACACGCAATGAGTTCAATCTGGAGAGTAAGAGCACCATTGGGGTGGAATTTGCCACCAGGAGCATCCAGGTGGATGGGAAGACGATAAAAGCACAGATCTGGGATACTGCGGGGCAGGAGCGATACCGTGCCATCACCTCAGCGTGAGTACCAGTGCTCGAGCTGACAGCAGAATTCTAGCAGAGATGGTACAGATAAATTTACAGGTAGAGAATTAATGAAAGGTTCTTGAGACCTGTGACAAAACCATTACGACAGCCCTCGGTGTAGATCCAGGTCATAAGATAGCAAATGCTTCTGTGTCCCTTGATTAATATAATGAAAGTAATTTTTTGATTCTAATGATACTGTTACAGGAAAAAAAAAAGACAGCTTAAATTAAAAAATATGGGAAACTGAGTCTTGCCATTTGGGTTTACCTGCCCTGGATGTGCTTCCTTCATCGGGTGGAAGGAGAGTAATTTCTGATGGAAGCCCTTCAGCATCCTTATGGTGTAGGCACCATAGCTTACCATAACACCAGGGGCTTCTGGTCTGCAGTGTCCCTTCAGTCTTGTGATGGAGGGTGTTTCTAGGACAGTCTGCAGCCACAGACTCCCTTTAGTGACTTTCAGTGACTCTGAATTAGTCACAGCCCCAAAATTTAGGTCCATGAGTGCATGCTGTGTAACCAGTAGGTAGGAAGGCAACTGCTGATGCTGACTCTGCACCATTAGGCATATCCCTGCTTAGAGCAGTGGTATTGAGAAGCTTTCACATACAACACCTTGTTAATCCAGACAGTGTCTCAAGATAAAACCTCTGGGTGTATCTGTTTCTATGTAGGTAGTAGGCAAGAGTATCTTTTAGAGGAGAAAAAGAAGACCCTACTGACAGCCCTGCTTATCCAGGGCATAATCTGATCAGGGAGTTGAAATTTTTTAGTGTTACAGATGTGTATCGGTTTTTAAAGGGACAAGCTTGTTTCTGGATTGAGCCATTCACATTAAACTCGAGCTAAGAGGAGCTCTCTTCATTAAGAGTAACAGGGTCATGCAGAATAGATGGGTATAAAATAGAAGACACTGGAGCACAAAGGCTATAACTATGTTCTTACAGCATTAAGAGCAATTTTAGCAGAAAAACCTGCTGGCTGAGTCTGCTTCAACAACAGACTTGGCTGAGGAGAACCAGTGCATCTGTAGTCCTGGGATCCTGCCTCTCCTTTGCTCTGGCACAAGCTCTTGCTTGACACGTGGCTAGGCCAGTTCAGCTGGCTAAGCCAGCAGAACACCAACCAGCAGTAGAAAGTGAGTGTTTCCTGCTGACTTGGTGCCCTGGGTCAGTGCAATGACACGTTGGACAGGTGCTGGTGGAGCAGAGGAGAAATGGTAGCATTGTGTGGAAGAGAAAGGGATGTCATCGGGTCGCTGATACAGAGTGACTTGTGATGTCCTCAGCCCTTGGCTTGAGTTGAAATGGACCCAAACCTGCACTGGGAGAGCAAACTCTGGTTTCAGGTGATGGGCTTCAGTATAGCCCAGAGTCCCCCTCTTTCATTTTTAAGAGGGACACGGAGGTGTTTGAAAGGTCAGCAACAAATACTGACATTTTACTAAGGACTGTTTGCCTAGCAGAAGGATAAACTATACCTTTGCAAAAACAATCTAGCAGTAGGGATTCTGAAATGCAGTGTGAGGTTTTTTGCACGCTGTTTTAGCAGATTAAAAATGTCATGGCTTCTGCAGGCTCTTCAGCAGTTTGTTACATATGTTGAATTCTTTAGAAAGGCTATTAAAAAAAAAAAAGTAATTAGAAATTTGAAGTCATTTGAAAAGAAAAAAACCCAAGTCATTTGAAATCATAGAAATTAGGCTTAAAAGACCCCCAGCATTTGCATCAGCACAAGTTTTTCCAAATACTTCTTAGCAGTAACAGGTCTAGAAGAGCCAGATACCAAGTTTGTTGGCGTAAGGTGGCCAGAGCTCACCGCAAAGGAATGTGCCTTCTGCTTTCAGATACTACCGAGGTGCTGTTGGGGCTCTTCTTGTCTATGACATTGCCAAACATCTCACCTATGAGAACGTGGAGCGCTGGCTAAAGGAGCTTAGAGACCACGCAGACAACAATATTGTCATCATGCTGGTGGGCAACAAGAGCGACCTCCGCCATCTGAGAGCTGTGCCCACCGACGAGGCTCGGGCCTTTGCAGGTTTGTGGGTGGTGTCTGCTGGGTTGGTGCTTTCTGAGCTTGATGGTGTGGGTGCAAGCTGTAATCACACTGTTGTTGTCTGGGAGTGAATTTAGAATCATAGAATGGTGGGGTTTGGAAGGGACCTCTGGAGATCATTGAGCCCAAGCCCTCTGCCAGAGCAGGGTCACCCAGGGCAGCCCACACAGGAACAGAGCCAGGGGGTGCTTGAAAGTCCCCAGAGCAGGAGACTCCACAACCTCTCTGGGCAGCCTGTTCCAGGCTCTGTGACCCTCACACCAAAGAAGTTTCTCCTTCTGTTGAGGTGGAACTTTCTGGGTTCCAGTTTGTGCCCACTGCCCCTCATCCTATCCCAGGGCACCACTGAAAAGAGCCTGGCCCCTTCTCCTTGACCCCCACCCTGCAGATATCTGTAAACATTCATAACTTCCCCTCAGGTTTTATTTTTTTTACCCTAAAAAATGCATTTAAGTTTTGTTAAAAATGAAAATATCTTGATTTATTCAATAGCATGTGTAGATGGTTGTTTGGTTTTGTTGTTTGCTTTTTTGTTGTAGTCTTTGTGTTTTGGTTTGTTTTCTTTTTTTAAGTACATTATTTTGAAACCATGTCCTTGAGCTGCCTGTTAGCTGAAGATTAAACTCTTCCTCTAGCAGGGCTAGGAACAGTAAGCAACATTTAGAAGAGAAAATGTCACAATATAAATATAAACTATCCCAACACCAAAGGTCTTCCCTTCCTTCCTAGAGGCTTGCCTCTGCCGAGTGCGTATCACTGGGGGCAGCTGCTGAGGAATAGGGAACCTGCTCCTAGGTGCTGTAGCTTCTGCTCCAGGGCACTGGTGCATGTCGTGGTGCCATCGAGTTTCCCTTAATGCAGGAATCAGCAGCTGTGGAGATTATCAGTTGTTGGGAGAAATCAAGAGGGTTATGTGAGCTGCTGCCACTGCATTATTTCTCTCTTCCTTATCTTGGAGAGCACTGGTCAAATAGTCTTTTTTTTGCCCTTATAGGCCTAGGGATGTGCAGCTTACTTTTGGGTGACTGTCAAGCTTGGAGGTGGAATTGAAATGTACAGACTTGAAAATCTTTCTGGAAATATTGTTCTCTGAAGTTTGCCAGTGAGCAAGTGCCCTGGGATTAGTAAAACCTCTTTAAATTTTCAGATGCATGAGAAGTGGAGTCTGTGTAAGAGAAGCAAAACAAGTTGGTACTCTGGATAGTGAATTCCTTTGGTCACTTGGCTTAATGTTTTCTTTTTTGCCCCGACTTCCTCCCTGAGGCTGTTTTGAAGAGGTACTGATGGCTCAGTTATTGCCTTTTAAGCTCTGTGACTGAAATTTGCCTCTTTCTGAGCAGGTTGTACAGTACCATTCTGGGTGTGATCACAGAACCATAGAATGGCAGGGGTTGGAAGGGACCTCTGGAGATCGAGTCCAACCCCCCTGCCAGAGCAAGGTCACCCAGGGCAGCCCACGCAAGATTTTTGGGTCTTAATCACAATGTCTTTTATTTATTTATTAAAGAAAAAACAAAGGTACCTCTTTTGCATTGTAAGAGGAAAGAAAACAGACTGTTTTAGACGATGCTTTATTGTAATATGGAGGTGAGGTCTGATCAGGAGAGAGAAGATCTGTTTAACTCTTTGGAGTTGTAACTCCTGTTGCAACCAACGTGCTTCTGCCTGTGCGCTTGCTCGGGGTACTTCTAGCTGTGATCTGCAGCCAGACCAGAGCCATACTGGATTGCTGGGCTGCCAGCTGCTGGGCTAGCAATACTTTTTTGGAAAGGATTAGAATCATAGAATCCTCAGTAAATTTGCAGATGATGTGAAATGAAGTGGGAGTGTCGATCTGCTTGAGGGTGGGAGGCTCTGCAGAGGGATCTGGACAGGCTGGAGCGATGGGCTGAGGTCAATTGCATGAGGTTTAACAAGGCCACGTGCAGGGTCCTATGCTTTGGCCACAGTAACCCCCTGAGTGGCTGGAGAGGGACTGGGAGGACTGGTTGACAGCTGGTTGAACATGAGCCAGCAGTGTGCCCAGGTGGCCTGGCAGGCCAATGGCATCTTGGCCTGGATCAGAAACGGTGTGAGCAGCAGGAGCAGGGAGGTGATTCTGCCCCTGTACTCAGCACTCATGAGACTGCATCTTGAGTACTGTGTCCAGTCTGGGGCACCCCAGTACAAGAAGGACATTGAGGGGCTGGAGCGGGGCCAGAGAAGGGCAACGAGGCTGGTGAGGGGTCTGGAAAATACATCTTGGGAAGAGTGGCCGAGGGAACTGGGGTTGTTTGGTCTGGAGAAGAGGAGACTGAGAGGAGGAGACCTTGCTGCTCTCTACAGCTGCCTAAAGGGAGGTTGTAGCGAGGCTGGTGTTGGTCTCTTCTCCCAAATTACTGATGATAGGAGGAGAGGGAATGGCCTCAAGTCGCGTCAGGGGAGGTTGAGGTTGGATATCAGGAAGAAATTCTTTCCTGAGAGAGTGGTCGGGCCCTGGAACAGGCTGCCCAGGGAGGGGGTGGAGTCACCATCCCTGGAGGGGTTTAATAAGCGAGTAGATGTAGCACTTGAGGCTCCGGGCTACTGGTGAGGGAGATGGTGGGATGAAGGCTGGACTCGATGATCCTACAGGTCCTTTCCCTCCACAATGATTCTCTGATTCAACATGGACCTGGGGAGCGTAGGAAGTAGAAACCAAGATGTTCTGATTTCTACCTGAAAAAGCTGTAGCTATAGTATTTTTTTTATGGAGTTGGGTGATTACTTTCCTAATTTTTATAGCTTAACTTGGAGCCAAAGCACGAGTTTGACTTTTGAAAGCTTTTGGAGGTACCCTCCCCACCCTGTCCCTGTGCCCTTGGGAGCTTAACGAAAGCAAGTTGTGCAAAGCATTGACTTTTGATCTGGAAACTGCACCTTTTACCCCACTCCGACTTATTTAGGGATAAAAGAGATTTTTGTTGAGCTACCACCATCATTGTCTGAGGTGTCAAAGCACAGAGATGATTTTCCTGGTGGTTACTCACTACACCAAGTCATGCTCGTTCCAGGAGAGTTACGCTGAACAGGGGCAGCAAGGGGGAGTTCTGTGGAAGTCACTAATTCTGGGGTTTTATTTGTTGCTTTGTTGTTATTTTTCCCTAGGTGTTACACCAGACTTTTCCTCAACATACCTTCTTGATGAACGGCCTGATTCATGGAGTCAAGGTAACGAATATTCCTTCCAGCCACTATCATCTGGGTCATTTGCTGGTGTCACCTGGTATTTGACAGCTAAATATTTCCCTTTGGGGTGCTCCTGGCAAAGCGAATGCCGAGTGAGGAATTGACAGAGCGCAGGCGTCGCGTTGTTGATTTTACTGAGCGGTGTTGACAATGTGCTGCCTGTCAGTGTGGGTTTGGGGCTGTAGCAGTCGTGAGTTTGGGCTGAAAACACTCTAATCAGGCTGAGATCAGCCCTCTCTCCATATCCTGGAGCGTAACAAAATGTAAAGTCGGTGACAACTGAGCTTATCACTGCTGGAAGTTGAAACAAAGCAGGTGTTTGTGAGCTCTCCCCAGACAGAGGTGGGGAGAGTGCTGTGGCCCAGTGAGTTTGGACCAAACCAGTGTTTCCAGAGCAGGACTGGAGGCAGCTACAGCAAACCAGCAGTAGCCAAGTGTTCCGACTTGAAAATGGGGCAAACCAGATTGTTTGGCTCTGGCCAGAGGATCTCAGGATGCGGCCCCAGAGGGGTTTGCCTCCGTGTGAGTTGGGCCCTCCCGTATACGCTTGAGGGCTCTTCCTGACCCTTCCTGGGGTCTGAAAGATGTTGAAAGGCTTTGAACAGTTGTGCTTATTGGCCTTAGCATCTCCTTGTCTCTGTCTTGTCTCTGTCTTGTCTCCAGCTCCAAGAGAACCCTTTCCCTCGAGCTGCAGCAGATGTTGATGGGATGGAGCTTTGCCAGCACCGTTTGAGGTCCTGGCAGGGCAGCTTCTGCTGCGTAGGGAAGACCAAGGGCAGCAGTCCCAGTGCTTGCAGGGAATGGGAAGGGACTGGAGTGTTGAACTGGATTTTTTAGCAGTGCCTGCTGGCTGAGCATTATTTTTTTTCTTCCTTAAAAGGATGTGAGTGGTTTAACAAACTGTTCTGTACTGGTAATGCTGCCTGTTTGTAGGCAATGAGAAGGGAATTGTCTCCTTGTGTCTTTATCTTTAGATAAATGTTCCCAAAACCTCTCGCTATTGACAATCAGAATTTGACTGAAGGATTTCTCCCTGTCGTTCTGTTTGTCTTAGGGTTTGCTTTCTTTTCTAAGTGCCCCACTGATTGGTGCTCTCTCTGATGTCTGGGGCAGGAAATCCTTCCTCCTCCTCACTGTCTTCTTCACGTGTGCGCCAATTCCCCTTATGAAGATCAGTCCATGGTGAGTTTACTCTGGGTGGTTATAACCGAGGGGCTCTGAGGGGAGGAACAAGTGGGAGGCTGGATGGTGGGGACTCTGTGGGTGTCGCATTTGAGGATGAGGCAGAAGAGTCCGTCCAGTGGAGAAGGAAGCTCAGCCCAGAGACTCACTGATGTGGCTGGTTCTGCTGGAGGGTTCATCATCAGGACTTTTTAGTCTCTCCTCTCCTGATGCCTGTTCTCCTGTCAGGTGCATTATCACTCTTAGGGCACGTTTTGGCTGGAGGGGGAGGAAATAACTTCCTTATGTGTGTGGGGGAAATAAGTCCTAAAACTCCGTGGGCCACCAGAGTGAAGCTCAGTGTTCCCAAGCACTTTCTGGTGCACCAAAGTCAGACAGAGCAAAAGGAGAATAGGGGAGAGGTTCTAAGCCAGCAGCTGTGGACTGCAGTGTGGTCGCTCTCTGACTGTCCTCTACAACACCCGTTTCAGGTGGTACTTCGCTGTCATTTCCATGTCTGGAGTCTTTGCCGTCACCTTTTCAGTGATTTTTGCCTACGTTGCCGATATCACCCAGGAGCATGAGCGCAGCACGGCCTACGGCTTGGTAAGTTGCCGAGTAACTGCCTTGTCTCTTGGAAGGAATGTCTGGGGCTTTGCAGGTAGGAAAGGTATGAAATCAAGGTGGGAGATTTATTGACAAGCCCGAGGATGGCAGCAGTGAAAAGGTACCAGCGACAGGCTCTTTGCCAACAATATTTTCCCTGATCTTCTGCGTGTGATTTAGCTCCAGGGTGAGGGCTGGCTTCTCTGTGGTCTGAATGTTGGCTGACTCGTTGCTCGGACTATAAACCAAACCAGCCTGGTGTGTGAGCAGCTGTGCACCAGGCGAGGGGCTGGCGGCGATGCTGGCGAGCTGTGATTGGGCCCTTTCTATGGGGTTACTGAAAATAACGTATGGGAGGCCTTAGGACTGCTCTGATTTCCCTTCGCTAGAACTTAGCCTAGGTTGCCCTGAGAGAACCCATCAGCTTGGTGTCTACAGGAGTCCCATCAGAGATGGCAGAACTAGAAGCCTTGAGTTACTCAGGAGGAGAAAACAGGTTCTAGAAGAGGCCGTATTAACACTTTGTGCTTCCAGGTGTCAGCCACCTTTGCTGCCAGTCTGGTCACGAGCCCGGCAATCGGAGCGTACCTTTCCCAAGCCTACGGTGACACGCTGGTGGTGGTGCTGGCTTCGGGGGTTGCCTTGCTGGATATTGGTTTCATCCTGCTGGCTGTGCCGGAGTCTCTGCCGGAGGAGATGCGCCCGGTCTCTTGGGGAGCTCCGATCTCCTGGGAACAAGCAGATCCGTTTGCTGTAAGTCATCTTGCTGCTGGTTTCTCTCCATTCCCCATTTCTCTCTCATTCCACAAGAGGTGGTGGACACAAGGCTTAGATTAACCCCATTGAAGGTGCAGGGTTTGGCTGCACAGCAGACTTCACCCATCCAGAGCTGTCTGGCAGTTTCTTACCAATGTCATATAGCCACAGACCAGCTGAAAGCAGCTTCAGGTGCCCTGAAGCAAGAGCATCTCTGGGTGGAAATGGGCCAGTCGTTTGAATATTAATTCCAAGACCTAACCACAGAACTGTGTCAGAAGGCTCTTGTGTTCCTGGCTTCTCAGGATGGTTACTAGTGATGAAGAGCTTTGCACAGCTTCACCTCACCTTTGCTTGCTAGGAAGGTTATTTGAGTTCTCTTTGGAAACCCCAATTCTGATCAAAAGCACTTGACTATAAATCTGAGAAAGCCAAAGGTAAAAAATTCCTCATTCTGAAGCCTGATGCCATCGTACACGGGGTCTGGTTTGATCCAAGCATTCACTTTAGATAGAAGATGGTGACTTCAGCACTTGGTTTTGCTGGTTTTGTACTTGGAGAATATTTAATGATATTAACTCTGGGATTCTTTATTTTTTTTTTTTTCATTCCTTACAGTCCTTGCGGAAAGTGGGGCAGGATTCCACAGTGCTGCTCATCTGTATCACTGTCTTTCTCTCCTACCTTCCTGAAGCTGGCCAGTACTCCAGCTTTTTCCTGTACCTGCGGCAGGTCAGTCTCTCCAGGAGGGAAGCTTCTGAAGGCAGGATAGCCCAGCCTACAAATATTCTTTGAGTTGCATGTCCTGAGGGAGCTGATCTTGGCCATTTTACTCCTATGGCAGCAGGGGGTTGGTGGGAGGTTTGGCTGATTCATGTTTAAGCACCTGACAAGCACTGTCACTAAAGTTTGGTGACACCCGATGGGGTTTTTTTGTCTCAAATCTCCTGCTTGAAAAGTCCTTTCCTGGTGTTTTCACAGGTCATTGGATTTTCCTCAGAGACTGTGGCAGCCTTTATTGGTGTAGTTGGAATCCTGTCTATACTGGCTCAGGTGAGGAGCGATTTCTCTGGGTATAAAAACATCCAAAATTGATGCTAACGGGGTTGGGGGGGGGTGAGTTGTCAGAATCCCTGTGGCCACACGGGCATCATCGGGCCCATGCACAGCTACCAGCAGCTCCTCTCTCTTGGCTCTTGAATATCTCGATTTGTCAAGTAACAAACTGTGGTGAGCTGGGGGGTGGCCCATTGTTGCTCTGTGAAACTGTCTAGAGGCTGTAAATGTAAATATTTCAAAACTGGGAGAAAGAAAAACCAAAAAAACCTAACTATATTTAAAAGTTTAAAAGATCAGGGAGAAGTTGTGGATGCCCCATCCCTGGAAGTGTTCAAATATAGGTTGGATGGGGCTTTGAGCAACCTGGTCTAGGGGGAGGTGTCCCTGCCCATGGTAGGGAGGCTTGGAACTGGATGATTTTTAAGGTCCCTTCCAACCCAAACCAGTCTATGATTCTATTCTTTGATTCTGTGAAACCCCACATGCTCTGATTGCAGGATGGGGACATGCTGGTTTCTGACTGGGCTATGAGAACAGGGAGTGTGGGGGGTGTGCACAGTGGCCAGTCTCACAGCAGCATGAGGTCTCTTGGCTTCCCAAGCTCTTCCCCTCCAGTGCTCTCATCTTGCTTTGCACTTATTTTGAAAGTTTTTCTTTCCAGACAGTTGTGTTGGGAATTCTCATGCGTTCAATAGGAAATAAAAACACCATCCTCTTGGGACTGGGCTTCCAGATCCTGCAGCTTGCCTGGTACGGCTTCGGATCACAGCCTTGGTAAGAGTTTGCCCACGTTTGTCTCCTGGCATCATCAGGTTTCTCCCTCTGCGGTGGTTCTGCGGCCGAGGGCGATGCCGTGGTGCTGGTTTGCACTGGCAAACCTCCTCCTAACCATGGCCTCTTTCTCTCCCAGGATGATGTGGGCAGCGGGAGCCGTGGCTGCCATGTCCAGCATCACCTTCCCGGCCATCAGTGCCATGGTGTCTCGGAACGCGGACCCCGACCAACAGGGTGAGTCCCTTGGGATTTGCCCAGTGGGTGCTGGAGCTGACACACGTTGGAGTTCTGGGTGGTGGTGGTGGCAGGGTTGACAGGAGGGGTGGTGGTGGTGGGGTGGTGCCAGCCATGAGGCATCACTTGATTCTTGGTCATTTTGTTGCTCTTGGCTTTGATTGGAGCTGATGCTTTAGGAGGGGATTCTTAGATGATTTATGTAGGTTTCCCATGTTGCCTGGCTGAAGTAGAAGCGTGATTGCTGCTTCATCTTTTGCCTTCTTCATGGTTTGAGCCTGAGCCTTCAGACTTGGCTGCCTTAAATTCCAGTCCAGTTGGACGTCGCAGCTTCCCGTGTCCGTGCTCGTTTTATTCTCCACAGTAGCAAGCCCCAGAGTTCCTGATTTTTGTAAAACACGATACTGAGCGAAGCTCATCACAAGCTAAAAATCATCTGTAGTGTGTGTCAGACCAGACCTAAATATTTGGTCCCGTGAGCATCTGGAAAGCAAGAGGGTTCTGCAGAAAGCTGGAGGTGTCTCTTCCTTTCCTGGCTGTCCCTAGGTGTGGTTCAGGGGATGATCACTGGGATTCGGGGGCTGTGCAACGGCCTGGGGCCTGCGCTCTACGGCTTTGTCTTCTATCTCTTCCACGTGGAGTTGAATGAGATGGCTGAGGTGGAAACTTTGGGTAAGGCCTCCAGACCCAACATGGCCAACCCTACAGACGAGGTAAACCGATCAGCGTTACGGTTCCGTGTGCTGGGCTGCTTCTGTCCTGCACTTGAGCCTTAAAAATGCTTCCTCTGTTTCTCCCTACAGAGCAGCATTATCCCAGGGCCTCCATTCCTGTTTGGGGCCTGCTCTGTGCTGCTGTCACTCCTGGTGGCCTTGTTCATCCCCGAGCACAACCTCACGCTGAGGTCGGGCAGCCACAAGAAGCACAGTAACGGAGCCCAGACCCATGCCCACAGCCCACAGGCCGGAGGGTCGGATGGCAAGGAGCCCCTGCTCGAGGACAGCAGCGTGTGAGGTTGGGAGAGCAGGACCTGGCTCGCGTCGCAGCTCCAGACCGAGGATGGACTCAGCCAGTGGAAGTGAGGGGAGAGAGGGTGAGGGGAGAGAAGAACGAGGTGACACTGCACCACTAACAGCCAGTGAGAAGGGACTGGGGTTCCCTTCGAGCCAAATACCCAGCTGGTGCAGAAAGGGAGCTGTATCATCTGGTGATGGTGGAACAGGGAGATACTGAAGTGCTCCACGGGAAGGGGTTGTTGGTTGAAGCAAAGCTGGTCTGTGATACCAAACTTCCCGGTGTCACCCACCAAACGCTCAACTCACCAGTGAGAAATGGAGCTGGCACCGTCTGTGCTCTGACGTGAGCTAACCGAGCTGCCAGCCAGAACGGAACGAGGCATCTGTCACGTGCCCCATCCCCTAATGTCACTGGGACGTGCTGCTCGATGGGCTCGGCCCGGGGAGCGGCTCGGCAGCGTCCTGCGGCCGTGGTGACGCACGGCGTCTGCAGGCACGAGGAACGGGTCGTGCGGTCGCCTGTGAGCGGATCCTCGCTGCTTGAGGGTTTGATGGATTTTGCCCATTCTGCCCCAAGTGAAACTGAGACCAAAAAAAAAAAAAAAAAAAACAAACCCCCAAAAACCCCACCACCCAAATCTACTGACTCATGTTCTGATGAAGAAAAATGGCTAAGTTACATTGCAGCTGACCCAGGGGAGGATGGGCAGATGAGAGAAGGGCGAGCACGTGAATTGTGAGCGCTTAGATGGTCAACACTGTTTGTGTTCGTTTGGGTTTTCTTCCTTTTTTTTTCTCTTTTGTTACACCCATGTAACATTTGTCCGTCACTACCTCCACAGGTAGTAGGTAGAGGGATTTTTTTCAGGAATCTTTTTCTGGAATTGTAAGGGTTGTTTAGAAAACACCAGTTCTTTGAGAGGTTGGAGGAACAACTAAGCTCTGCCAAGCACTTTGATCAAGAGTAGTTTCCTGAGAGAGAGGTCAAAGAAATAGCTGTTTATCTCAAGCACTTTTGTAAAGCATGTTGATTTTTCCCCAGGCTCTTGCCATCTGATATTAAAACCAGATAACGACTGTAGTTTGTTTTCTCTCAGTCCAAGAGATCCCGACAGTGACGATTGCCATGGATTGGAACTGGATCCCGTGTAGCATTTCCAAGCCTGCTGGGATGGCTGTTTTGTTTTGTTGGGAAATGGAATCGTAACCTCTGCTGAGGGGTTTGGCTTTGTTTAGAGAGAGCAGCAGGTACTTGAGCTGGAGGTTTGTGCAAGAAGCCAAGACAAACGTGCACGGAACGCTTGGTTGGTTGTAGATATGTAGGGATGTGGCAGAGGGCAGGAAAACATTGTTCTTGTTTGAGTCAGATCAGAAGGAATGGCCTTGAGCAGTCACTGGGGAAGTAACAACCAAACAGGGAACACTGAGGAAATTAATTGTTAAGGGAATTAATTGAGGATACGGTGGCCAAAACCAGTCCTGGCTCAGTGGGCTGTGTGCAGCAGCTGGGATGCCTTCTCTGTCGGTTTGGAATGTCTTGTGTCTTTGCAAAGGGGTTGTCGTGGCTGGTGCTGTGCCCGTGCAGCAGCGACTGCTGACCAACTGGACGACCTTGGGGAGCTCAGTCCCTGGCCTACAGCTGGCAGAGGCAGGGGAGAGCCCCATCCAGCCTGGCCCAGCCCTGGCAGTGGAAGGGATCCAGCGTCTGACTGGGCTGTTGAGGAATGGCTTTGGACTCATCCAGAGCAGCGCTTTCCTGCGGGTCTCTTACACCCCTGTCAGACACCGACAGCTCGGAACCGCTGCCTGCCTAGACTGGGCTAGACTGATAAAGTCTGTTTACCAATTTCCTGGACCAGTTAGTTATGGGAGGTGGACATTTCAGTGAAATAATTCAGTTTGTTTTGCATTAATTCAGACCCTGTAGCGGGAAGTGTAAGAGCAGACGATCGGCCGTGCAGAGTGCGGCTGCCGGGGGCATGGGGTCTCGCTGCCGGGCGGGAGAACAGAGCCAGCAGAAACTCTTGGTGACCTGTGGTGACTCAGGTTTCCCCAAGCTCCTCACAGGGATGCTTCAAATTCCCAGATATTACTGGGCTGGACTGTCTTGTGCGTGCACAGCGAGCTCCTTTCCTGAAGGAAATCCAGTCACTTAAAGTGACTGCTGCTCGCAAAAAATGCCTTTTTTGTTTTTTTGATGGGGGCTTTACCAAGTCCATCTGGTGATCCATCTATTGACGCTGCATTAAAATGAACTGAAGTAGATTTGTCCCTCGCACACAAAGTGAAATGAAACACTGACTTGTTACCTCCTTTGCACTGAGGCACTCAGAGCTTCACGGGTAGAATAGAGTGGAATGGTACGAAAAAAACGAGCGTAATTTATATGATATAAAGTATATAGAGATATATTTTTTAAAGTCCTTTCCTTTATCGAATAGTTTATCGCAACCAATGCATTCCCAGTCCCATTCCCTCTCCCCTCCACCATTGCCTGTGGCATCTCAGCCTCTCCTGCCCTTCAGGCTGCAGAATTATCGTGGCCAGCTCCCCACGGCCCCTGTGACCACCACGCAACACCCAAGTTCCAAGCAATGACATCTTCCAGCTTGTGAGTAGTGGACTGGGACTGGTTTGGTCACTTTTGTCAGCCCTTGAGCTGGGGACCGGGCAATGCTGCAGGTCAGGGGGTGGAGGGATTACAGTGTTGCTGTGGGCACCGTTATCAGCGTGAAGGTGACGTGGGCATCAGTCCCTCACTGTGCCCGTGCGTGGGGCTCCCAGTGGGACAGGGCTGTTTGCCCTCCCCAGAGACTTGTCCTGGCACTGGGATTCCTTTTGGTGGTTCTGGAGTTCGTCTCACCAGGTACAGTGGGGGCTCAGCCCCAGGTAACTCCCCTCCCCTTCAGCATAGAGATGTGACCCACCCACCATTCTGCCTTTTAAGTGACAGAGGAGGACTTGGGCCAAGCGGTGACAGAGCTGGAATCACCAGACCTGAATGAAGAATGTCTCATTCTGAAGGGCTGGTAATTTCACACCGTCCCTCGTGGAGATGGGAAAATCTGTACGAAGGATTCAGCCAGTTTTGCCAATTTTTTTGTTACTTTATATGAAAACGCAACTTTTTTAAAAGAGCCTTTTCTTAAAATCCCCTTCATCTGCTGGGTAGGGCCTGAGCCTGGCTGTTTAACATCGCTATGCCCAGAGTCTGTCTGCAGTGACTTATTCGTGTGGGTAACAGCAATGCCCCAAACAAGGCAAAAATTGGCTTAATTGCCCCTCTCCTGCAGTTCCACTACTCACAGCAGCAGCTCAAGCGAGTTTAAAGCGGCCTTGTTGCATTAACCCCCCCCCCCCCGTTAAACCATCGCTTTCTCTTCTACGAAAGTAACTTTTTACTTCACTGATTTTTATTATTTTCTCTGCACTCAAACCTTTGGTTATCTCGGAAAAGCGTGGCCACGTGGCAGCCCACGTTGGCTGAAGGACAGCAGCACCTCCACGTTTACTCTCGCCTGTGTTTCTGTACCTCTTGGGGTTTTTTTTCTCTTAAGCTAACGATGAAATGTATTTATTTCAGTTCGGGTTGTGTTCAGAACGGGTTCATCTCTCCCTCTGATGGATTATTTATTAAACTGCTGCTTTCCTGTTGTGTTGAAGTTCTCTCTCTTTTGCCTTTCTCCTCCGTTTTCCAACGTGTGCCCCGAGCTTTTGCCTGGTGCGTCTCGACCCGTGCGAATGGTGCTGAAGAAGCTGTTACAAGAGGCTTGTGTGTCAGGCCTTGCACGTTGACCTGTCTCCAACCAGCACAAACTGTCAAGTAATTTCTGCAATTTCCTTAAAACTAAAGTATTCTAGAGCCAAAAGTACTTGGAATCAATTTGCATTCACCCTTGACCCTCAAATAGTCATCCGGGGTTCCATGGAAGCATTACGATAGTGGAGCCTTAACAGCTCCAGCTCCTCTGGTGTTGAAGCATAAAACATTTTGAGCCGTGACCCAGCTGCTGGTCACACAGGGTGGGGGCTGAGGGCTCTGGGAAGCTGTTTTCAGGCAGTTTGTGCAGGGTAGAATCAGAGAATGGACATGATGGGGCCAAGCAGGAAGCATCCAAATGCTTTAGAGGACCGAGTGGTCCTGGGTCAGTGTTGCTGGGCTGTAGTTGTCACCTCACTGGCCCCAGCCCAAGGAGCCAGTCCCCACGTGGGGTGCCCAGCTCCCATGTCCCCACCTCTTCCCAGGGCTGATTTCACCGTCCCAGATTCTTGTCTTCCAGACAGGCTTTATTTAGATCCCACCTTCCTCATTTAAACACTTTTGGTGGTTGAGTAGGGTACTAACTGAACAATATAATCACCAGAAGTATACACAACATCCAGGACAGCTCTCTGATGGGTTCTGGTGTTTGATGGCCGATATCCGGTAAGGAGCTGGAAACACAAGCCACCCATTGTACAATGCGTTGCCTTTTGTATTTATTTCCTCTGGATGTCAGCTTATTTTTATTCTATTTATTTCATCTTCAGTTGAAAAAGATCCCTTGTCTCATCTTGTTTTGCATCACTGGAGATCAAAAGAGGGTCTTTCAGTAGGGTGTGGTGTTGGCCCTCCTCTCCTTGGCGTGGTGGTCGTTCGGGCAGCGCAGGTCACCTGGCATCGCTGCGATGGGGACATTGCTGTGTGAGGGGCAAGAGCTGGTGTGTGGGACGAGCCTCCCTGGGGTGAGATTCTCCATGTTTAGCACCATGCAGAAAACTTTTAATCTTGTTCCAGTTGTCCTCATTAGCACCTACTCCAACCCTGTCCATTTCTGGTGATGACAGCTCAGGGCTACACCCAGACCTGGTGGGCTCCAGCATTGCCGGTGGCGGTGTGGGGGTATCCTGTGCTTGGGGGTATCCTGTGCTTGGGGGTATCCTGTGCCGGGGGTATCCTGTGCTGGGGTATCCTGTGCTGGGGCCCAGCATTCATCCCACTGTGGTTTGTCTCCCTGCTGAACTGTTCTGTTTCCTGAGCAACAGCTCTGGAGCAAGCACTGCCCGCCAAAGCCCCCCGTTCCTGCCCCTCAGGAGGAAGCACCGTTGGCTTCCAGGAAAACTTTTGGGACTTCTGATTCTTGAAAACCATCATTCCCATAGCTCTGACCTGAAAAGTTTCCTGTTGGGTGGAAAACTGTCCCAGTGCTGAAGTTTGCTCTTTCCGCCCTGTGTCTGCAAACCTGATGATCTCTCTTTGCCGTGTTTGGGGCAGGGGCTGCTGCCTGCACACCCTGGGATGGGGGGGAAGGGCCTTGAAGTCCCCTGAGCCAGTGGTAGGGCAGGAACTGTGGGGACAGCTCAGGGTCAAACCTGTGGGAGCTGCCTTGGGTTCTCCGAGCGTGGATGAGTCCCTTGTCCTCTCCCTGGCTGGTAACGGTGCTGGCAGAGCTGGACCTCATGCAGCTATTGTTTTATCAGGTTTCCATAATTCCCTTCTCCTCTGTGATTTGTGTTGCCCATTTGCCTGGTGGAGCTCCTGGGTACTTGGCAAGCCCTGAACCTGGCGAAGTTCATCACAAGGTGCTGGACTTGACCCAGCAGAAACCTGCACCAGACCCTGGCCAAGGGTGGCTACCAGGACTTGGGTAATTTATTTTTTCAACTGTGTTTTGCCCCTTTTTCCCCCAAATCCTGTAGCAATAAGCATGGCCTGTGAGGATGGTGTTACCCTTCTTTGCACGCTCCCTTGGTGACATTACGAAGCGATCCTTCCCCCAACGAAGTCACTCAGCGCTCGGTGTCACCCCCCCTCCAAACTGCTGTGGGGCACAGCCTGGGAAGCCCTGACTGGTCCCTCCTGGGGCTCGCCTGTGGCCATCGCTTGCCCGTTGCCACTGGAGGGACTGGCAAAGCCTTGTGCTGTGGATCTGGGCCGCAGGAGTTGGATGGGGAGGTCAAACCCTGGCCCTGCCAGCGCATCCTAGGGCATCCCAGGCTCGATGCCGGGAAGAGCCGGGTCAGTGCTGGGAGCAGCCCCAGCTTGTCCCACACCAGGGCTTGGCCGGGGGCTCCGGGAAACGCCTCTGTTAACACAGGATGGAAGGAACAAAAACCTCAGTGCCATTAATCACCCTGCTTTGGCTGAATGTGCATATTTGATGACAGCTGTTTACAGAGCACTTCCCTTGCTCCGAGGGCTACTGGACCATCAGAACGTTAATTACTCAGCCTCCCGAAAGGATGCGCGATGTGCCCAGTGCCCAGAGCTGCCTCTCCAGATTGTTCCCAGATGGGAAATGGCCAAATCCTGCACCGACTTTCCATCTTCTGCAACAGGAGGTGTGGGGCTGTGCACGTCCCCTCCCTCATCCCTTTAGCATCTTCCCCGGCCTTGGCCACAGCCTAGTGGGATGGAATGGGGGAGAACTGGGCCCATCCCTTCCCAGGGAGCTGGGAAGGAGCGAGGAAGCGATGCCAGACCTGCTGTGAGACCGAACAGGTTCTGAGGCTGTGCCAGGGCTTGGGGCTAAGAGGGTAATCACCAGGTTCCACTAGTAACACTTTCTCCATCTATACCATAAACTCGACCCTCACAGTAGCACCTATCTTCACCCTCAAAACCACCCTTTTCTGGGGTTAAATGTGATGTGGGCTGCCCACTGGGTTGGTGGGGCCCCTTGCACCATGCAGGGGACTATCAGGCCAAGGGCTTTCCCGGCACAGCCCTTGTCTGCAGAGCTGGGTGTTGTAAGAGAGATGAACTTGGAAGAAAATCAGTAACCTCCCCCTGGAAATACCCCTTGGGCTGGAAAATCCAAGCCCCGAGGGCTGGTGCTTGTGGGGGCGGTCCCTGCAGAGCTTAAGAAGGGCTGAGGATGGGGCTGGCGCCCAGAAGGAGACAGCCCCAGCTGGTGGCGTTCGCTGGGAGGAAGGAAAACCAGCCCCTGCTGCTGCCTTGCCCTGCCGTTGGCTCTGCGGGTGATGGAGCCGGCTCCTCTTCTCCTCCTCCTGGGATCGCTGTGGGGCTGCAATGGTGAGTGCCACGGGGCCCAAAAGCCATCCTGATCCCTTAACCCTTTACTCTCTTCACTTTGCCATGTGGCACTGTGGGTGAATGCAGCCCCAGGGTCCTCCTGCTGCTGAGCCCCAACAGCCACCCTGTCCCACGTGTGTGGCTGCTGCAGGGCTCCTTGTCCCAGTGCTCAGCCTGGCCTGGGGTCACTGCCCCACTGCCAGAATGGCAGCAACGCTGGTGAAGGATGAGGACTGCGGGGGGGGAAAGGGTTTTTTGGGCTCATTTCCACAAGAAATGGCTGCAGAATCTCCATGGTAAGCTGAGGTGGGTCAAGGAGATGTGGCAGACCCCGTCTGGCTTTGCCGCAGGCGTGTTGGCTCCACTGCACTCCCGATGTCCAGTGGCTGTGAGCAGCTGCCCTGGGCATCGTGGGGAAGCCTCAACCAGCCCTAAGGAGTCGCCACTAATGAGCTGCTCCCCCCCCCCCACCATGAAGCTTCTGCATTGCCTGAGTGTGACCATTCACTTTGCAGCAAACTGGGGAACCACTGTCCAGTTTGCACTCTAAACAACGGGGTTCTGGTGATTGTCCCCTAAACCCCACGGTTTGCTCCCTCCTCTGCCCAGGGCAACCCGCTGCCAGGCTGGTGGTGATGCCGGAGGAGCCGCTGGTGCCGTATGGGGGCTCGGTGCAGCTGAACTGCTCCCTGGCCTGTGAGGGGGGCACGGTGCAGTGGAAGGGGCTGGACACCAACCTGGGGAACATCACCTCCTTCCCCACCCACAGCATCCTGCACATCAGCAGTGCCGTGGTCGCCATGGCAGGCACCAAGACCTGCCAGGGGACTTGCAACAGGCAGCAATACCAGCGCAGTGTTCAACTGGAGGTCTACAGTAAGGATCCCCCAGCTCGACCCCAGCTGCCCGCTCCCTCCTGGGCCACGGTGCCAAAAATCCTCGCCTGACACTGTGGTTCCTCTCCCAGCACTCCCAGACAGGCTGCAGCTGGAGACAGAGCCCAGCACCCTGGAGCCAGGGCGGCCAGGCAGCCTGCGCTGCTCAGCCAAGGGGATTTACCCGCTCAAATTTATGAGGCTCACCTGGTACTGGGGGGACCAGGCACGGGAGGACAGAGACTTCAAAAGCGTGGAATCTGATGAGGAGCTGTCTGATGTCGTGTCCACGCTGCCGTTGGCCTGGAAGGATGTGAGAGAAGGGGTGGAGTTCAGGTGTGAGGTGACGCTGAGAATTCATCAGGAGATCTTCACCCGCGTGGCATCTGTGGCAGTGAGGACCAGAGGTGAGTGACAGGATGGGAGGGAGCTGGGGACCCAGGTCATGAGCTGCCCCATTGCCCTGCACTGCTTGAAATGGCTTTGCTGGGATGGGGATAGCGCCCATTTCTGTGCCACTCTGCAAATCTCCTGTCCCTGTCCCCGTCCCTGCCGCCATGCTGGTGGTGCTGGTTTGCTTCTGCTCGCTGCCTCTCCTGCTTGGGATGGCTGGCTGGTGGGGTGGAGGAGGATGGGGCTGCTGGGCGGTGTGGGTGGAGAGAGCTGTCACCCCCACAGTTACCCCCACGTGTGCCAGAGAGGCCTCATCCCAGCTCTGAGCCATGGGTGAGGCCGCTGTGTCCCACTGTGTTCACAGCTGTGACAGAGCAGCTGGTGGCTGTGGCCACCTCCACAGGGAGCTCCCAGACAGTGGTGACTACAATGGGGACCCCCAGAACAGCCAGCCCCATGACCACCTCTGCACTGCCTCCAGAGCCAACAGTCCCCACACACGATCCCACCCCAGCCCTGACTGCCACCCGAGTGTCACCTGCTGCTGCCACCATCCTGGAGCTAGCTGCTGCCACCAAACCCCCTTCCACAGAGCACTCAGCTCCCTGGGATATCCTCACAGGCAGCCCCACAGCACATCTGGCCACCACCATGCTCCCTGACTCCGGCACGGTGGTGGCTGCGGGCAGCATCAGCTGGGGGTCTCCATCAGCTGAGAAGGCGCCAGAGCCCTCCGTGGGGCCAGCACCCACCTGCAGCCTGAAGATCTGGTCGCTGCCACCCAACGGGACGCGGGGCAGGGCTCTGAGCATCGAGTGCCACGCGCGGTGCACCGGCAACGCCACCGTCCGCTGGCTGCGGACCCCCGTGGCCCTCTCGCAGTACCGGGAGGAGGCGGCGGGCAGCACCTCCACGCTGCGGCTGGACCGCGCCGAGCCCCGGCACCAGGGTCACTACCAGTGCGTCCTGCTGGGCCACCGCTCGCAGGTGGTCAGTCTGCAGCTGACAGTCTCAGATGGTAAGTGGTGGTCAGTGTGTGGGGGGTCTCCTGTACCCCTATCGCTCACGCTCGGGCTGTAGCGGGTTGTGTGGGTGCTGCGTTCAGTGCCGGGGGCGTTACGCTCTGCAGTTCAAGCTCCTTCTGGTGCCTTTGCAGAGTCGCTCAGCACGGGCCCTGCCATCGCCGTGGGGACAACGGCCTCGCTGTTGGGACTGATGGTGGCCAGCGTCGTGTCCCATCGCCTGCGCAAACGGTTCCGGTCTCAGTACGAGCTGCCTTAGGAGCTCCCTGCTCCCGCGCTTCCTGCTGCTGGCATCGCCCGGCCCCTGGGTCAACGAGCAGCCGACGTAGCCCGGCTCGCGGCGGGCAGGGACTGGTGGAACTGGCGGGGTGGGGGATGTTGCTTTTTAGACCCGAGAGAAAAGCCCCGGGACGAGTGCTCTGGGACCTCGGGAGCTTTTTGAAAGCTTCACCCGTGCCTGAGGCTGATGCTGCCCGGGACACGGAGGGGTTTGTGAGGGGACGGGTCCTGGGGGAGAAGGAAGGGGGGGCTCGTCCGTGAGTCCTGGCGGGGGGGGGCCGAGAGCCCCGGGGCCGCCCGCGGGACCCCGGGAAGGGAGGGAGAAGAGCGGAGACCTCCACGGGCATGGGCGACGAGGACACTGCTGCGGTTGGGTCGCGTCGGGACGGCGCTGAACGGTGACGGGGTTTCCGGCTCTGGTGGGCTCTCGGCAACCGCGCGGGAGAGTGACGAACGATCGCCTGTCGCGACAGGGGTCGCGGGGAGAGGTGTGCACATCCCGGGGCGGAGGGGAGCGGGGCCTCGGCGCGCGGCCAATAAAAGGCTGTTCCTGTTCGAACCCTGAGCGAGACTCCTGGGGCTGGGGCTGGGACCGAGGCGGCTCCTCGGCGGTTCCGGACCCCGAGAGAGGCCCCGGTCACCGGGCAGAGCTCCCTTGCTAAGGGCGGGGCCCTTAGCAAGGAGCCCGCAGAGCCCGCGGCTCCTTTGCCCGCACCCAAGATGGCGGCTCTTAGCCTCGTCCAATCGCAGCGCGTCTCTCCGGCTTTCCCGGCCGCCGATTGGTTGGCGGTGCCGCAAGACGGCGGCGCGGGAACTTCCGCGCGCTGTGAGGATCTGTGGGGGTCAGTCACAGAACGGTGGGGTCAGAAGGGACCTCTGGAGATCATTGAGTCCAACCCCCCTGCCAGAGCAGGGTCACCCAGGGCAGCCCACACA
>JANHGN010025701.1:189468-209756 GCA_024605025.1 Megaceryle maxima | reverse complement strand
CAGACGGACCACTCAGTGGATAAAGAACTGGCTGGATGGTCGCACTCAAAGAGTTGTGGTCAATGGCTCCATGTCCACATGTTCCTCAGGGCTCTGTTCTGGGTCCAGTGCTGTTCAACATCTGTGTTAGTGACATGGACGACAGCACTGAGTGAACCCTCAGTAAGTTTGCCAGTGACACCAAGCTGAGTGGTGTTGTGGACTCACTTGAGGGAAGAGATGACATCCAGAGGGACCTTGATAGGCTTGAGAAATGGGCCAGTGCAAACTGCATGAGCTTCAACAAGTCAAAATGCAACATCCTTTACCTGGGTCGGGCCAATCCTAGACACAAATACAGACTGGGCACAGAGTGGGTTGAGAGTAGCCCTGAAGAGAAGGATTTGGGGGTGTTGATTGATGAGAAGCTCAACATGAGCTGGCAGTGTGCTCATGCAGCCCAGAAGGCCAACCGCATCCTGGGATATATCAAGAGAAGTGTGGCCAGCAGGTCAAGAGAGGTGATTCTCCCCCTTTACTTTGCTCTTGTGAGACCCCACCTCAAATACTGCATCCAGTTCTGGTGTCCCCACCATAAGAGGGACATAAATATGTTGGAGCACATTCAGAGGAGGGCCACAACGTGCACCTTTGCTATGAGGACAGGCTGTGGGAGCTGGGATTGTTCAATCTTGAAAAGAGAAGACTTTGGGGGAACCTAATAGCTGCCTTCAAATACCTGAAAGGAACCTACAGGAAGGCCAGGGAGGGACTTTTTACAAGAGCATTGACTGATAGGACAAAGGGAAATGGTTTTAAGTTGAAGGAGAATAGATTTATATTAGATCTTGGGAAGAAATTCTTCAGCACGAAGGTGGAATAAATTGCCCAGAGACACTGTAGCTGCCCCCTCCCTGGATGTGTTCAAGGCCAGGTTGCACAGATCCTTGCGTACCCTGATCTAGTTGAGAAGCATCCCCGCCCATGACAGGGAGGTTGATTTATATGATCTCTAAGGTCCCTTCCAACCTAGGCCATTCTGTGACATCCAGGAGGGGTTGCTGCAACTCCCACATTGCTGGCTCCACAAGAAGCCTTGAGGACCTCTGGACTATTTATGTCCATTTCTCCCTGTTACATGCACCCCAGTCTCTGACACGTGCCTGGTAGTGGTGAAAATGTGTAACACCAACAGATGAACTCCATCTGAAAATCACAGAATGGACTTCGGCATCACAATCAGCTTCACCCACAGAAACAAAACCCTACTTTATTCCTGCCTCATTTATATAGGTGAGGGACATGCCTTCCTTTGTCCCAAAAACCCCTTTATGAAATTACATCTTGGTAGCATTTTCTTCCACAAAAACAATGGAGAACTTCCCTGAGAGACATCAGCATAACTTTCTTATAAACCTTCACTTTTCAAAGCAATGCTTATGCAAGCATTCACTATAACTACAGAAATCAGAATGAAGTTACTGATAGAGTTTCAGAAGAGGTCACTCAACCATACTTAAGTAACTTTTTAAATTAAGTATTGAACAGTGGGTAGATTACAAGAAGATAGCAGAGCAGATAGAGGATAGCATTATAGATGCAAAGAGAAACTTTGAAAATAGAAGTTAAAAAACATGCTAAATTCAACACTTTTTCCAATACTACAAATTAAGAGATCAGGGCAGAGGAAAATGAGAACATTACGGGCCAGAATGATAAACTGAATCACTTAGGATGGCAAAATGCCTGAACTATTACATTATTGCATTCTCAATACATTTGCAAAAGGGAATGATGTGATCTTTGACCTAGCAGCAGATCTCTAGTTACATAAGGCTACAAATAGAAAGATGGGAACTTACTGTGAAAAACTCACAATTAAATGTGTGCCAGAAACCTAACATGCAATACCTACCTCTGATCAGAGGCAGCAATAAAATCCTTGTGTTTTGTGCATTATTACTTCTTATTAATCTGTATTTCTGTTAGTCTCTGATGTAAGGAGACACATACATTGTGCTATGTCAGGTCATGTCAAGTCCCATCAAGTCCTATGATGCAACACAGCCTGATGTGCCATGTCAGGTTACATATTAGTGCCAATGGAAAAAGCCTAAATGCCAAGCCATTTTCAATAAATACACTCCATGTGCTGATGCACAGCAAGACCCAGATGAGGCTTTATCCTGCAGGTCTGCAAAAATACCAGTCATGGAAAGCTGTCAAGTTTCAGAGAGATTAATAAAAAAAATAAAGTCATAAAACACATTCTAGAGAAGCAGGCATCTATTGGCATTCATGTCCAAAGCTATTAAGTGGGATGTAGAGACCCTATGAATTAAGAAATCTTAATTATCTTGAATAAATTTATTTCCAAGACTGTTAAATAATCCCACACTACTCTGCAATAAATGTGACAATAGAAAAAAAAAAATAAAAAAATCTGTATTTACACACCAGATGAACTTTCTCTTCTTCCCCATCCCTGTTTCTGTTACTCATTGCTGTTGCTCTACGGGTTTGGTTGGGTAGATCCTAGTGACAATTTGCAAAAATACAAACTGGTTTTGGGTCTACCCTTGTGAAGCCTACCCAAAATCTAGCCTGGGGAACTGAACTGATTCTGTCTGTTTCTGCATTTACATTTTGGAGAGGTGCCTTCTTATTGTTACATGACAGCATCAGATTCAGATGGAAAGAAGAGTACCATGATGTGAAAAGTATGCCAGGGTGAAAGACAGCTCAGCCACATATCGACATAAAAAGCATCTGGGTTCAACTGGCCCTGTCAACGCATGTACAGACAATTATAGTAACATTGATGTCCTTTTCATTATGCAGAAAAATCCAGCACATGAAACTAAATTGTGAAATCTTGGAAAAAGACTTCCCCCTTTCCTCATTTGAATGGTTTGATAAAGGGCTTGGCTCTGTCACATTGCTTACAATCATGTCCTCAGTCTCTTATGGAGACTTACAGCTCTATAGGGACAGGTGAGCAGCACTCCATTATGACTATCCTTGGCTCAACCACTGCCTCCTCTGGGAAACAGGGCAGCAATTAGGAGCCCTACAGACATCACATGTAGAGGTCCTCTGTAATTTAGAGGCTCATCCTACCTTGTTTTTTCCATCCCACCCCCTTATGCAGTTTGCCTACACAGTATTTATATATGAGAACTCTGCCATTTAGGTGTTTATGTTGACTTAGAGGTACAGCAAAGACACAAAGGGATCAAAGCTCATCAAACTCATCACTTGCATAACGTTTTTAGATTGGAGTATGCATCACTTGGAGAATCACAGACAGGTGGAAAGCCTTGGCAGGTACAGGACTTCAGTCCTTTCAAAGACTGTTAGCACCTTGTCAAAGAGAAAAGGATAAATAAATACAGTGCACAGAGCCTTCCTTCTCATCCATATCAAAAGCTGCCCCACAGGTCTTCAACACATGGTTTGTTTTGTTTGGTTGGGTTTTTTTTATGGAGCATTCAAAGAGAAGACTAATACTTTTGTCCTTAACTTTACCATCAACAAAATTGAACTACTTCCATAATGCTTTAAATATTTAACTAGTATTGTTAAGGAAAATTTTATTGAGGGTAAGCATCTGCTTCTTGCAGCAAGTTGCACACTGCTTAAGCAAACACCTTTCCCAGCCACTTCTCAAGAACCAGTTGGAAAGAACCAAAGGTGAATTTTGGCATCAATGATGATTTATTGACACAAAACAGTTTAAATGGAAGCAATACATTCCTGTCACCCAGACAGCTGACAAAATGTCAGTCACCTTTATCAATTGTTTCAGTACCTCCTGTCGGCTGCCATCAGTCTTTGAAATAAACACTATAAATAAAACTGCATAGGCAAATGGCTGCCAAATAAGCCACAGGTTAAACACATTTCACCAATTATGCAGTTTGGTTCCAGTGGTTATTTTGATCAGAAGCCTAAATTCAAACAGAATACACAGCTTCAGACAGAGAGGAGGCAACGCACATTGTGATAAAGATACACAGGCTTTTTTTTTTTTTTTTTTTCTCCTCTCCATATGACCAGCAGAAAGCACCCTTCAGCCACCTTGGTCTCACCATCCAGTGGAGTGGCCACCGGAATGTACTCCTGAAATCTGCCCTGTGCCCACACAACAGAGCAACACACCACTCTTGTCTTGGGTAGAACAAAGAGGAAGAGGTGAACTTGATTTAGAAACATGGAGGGAGGGTGGCAGAGCCAAAGGGGACAGGGCAGCTTGGCTGAGTCTGCAGGAGCACAAAGGTCAAATATGAAGAGGGAAACCACCAGGCTCCAGGCACTGCCCAGCTAATGTCTTCACCTGACTTACAGACCCACAAAGCACCCTCCTAAGCTGCTCAGACCTCCTGCACCACCCAGGAGTTCCCACCACACTCAGATGACCTGCTCCAAGCTCTCCCTTGGATAATCCCACCAGGGGTTGGGCCAAGGGTGGGGAACTGCTCTGTAAAGGTCCAGAGGCCATTTCCCACTTGCCCATTTATGCATTGAAGGGATGAGGGAGAACAGTGGTCCACGTGTGGCAGAAGGTCAAGATGGGAATTAAGAGCGGGGACAAAAAAACAAAACAAAAAAAACAAACAAACAAACAAACAAAAAATTGCAAAGGTGCCTTTTCAAAGTTTGTTATTTTCCAGGAAAAGTGATGCAAGAAAAAACACCCATTGTTCTCTCCCAAGAGTATAAGAAAAGAGACGAAGATGAATTTACAATACAGTAAATCCAATAAAAACATTTTAAAACTATATACTCATAAATCAGCTGCCATCAGGTGCTCTTTTCCTAATTATTTCTAGACAAGTCTTGTCACAGGAAAAAAAAAAAAAGATCCATTTTCTTCCTGCTTCTTCTTCCATATTTCCACTGTCATCAGCACAAGGAGACCCAAAAAATTAAATGGTGGGACAACACCTCCTTTCCAAAACAAAGTGAAGGTTATAATGGCTAAGGTACAGAGGTAGATTGCAAACCCACCTGCAGAAAACAAATACTGAGTGTAGACTGCCACTTTTTTCCTCATTTCAAGCCTCATGCCTGTTTTGCTTCCAACTTGCAAGATAATATCTAGTTATTGGCTGAGTTGACAATTGTGTTTTTGATCCTTACAGATGTCATTGTACAGGTCCCAACCTAAACAATAAAAATATCCTGCAGAGTATGACAAGGATCTGTTGTTATTGAGGAGATTGCTTCATCATAAGGTTTATGCACTGCTATATCAGTTTTAGTATCCTACTTAGTATTATAAGGATTATCAAATCATACTGATTTCAGAGGCTGCCTCCCCACCCTTTGTCTTTTCAGGCTGTGGCTGTAACACTTTGGGAGCTGCTTAAATGTCAACGGACCCTGATTTCGAAGTGGTATTGCACAACTGTCCAGCTGCAGCTGAAGGCTGCAAAAAGCAAAAGAAGCAATATTTGTCTGTGGGATGATTATCTCTCAGATGTTAGGAAGGATGACTAATACTTAGCACTCACCTCAACCCCAGCAGTGTAAAGTACATTATGGTCCTTGACTGACTCAGAAGAGAAGGCCATTAAACACTCTTGAAGGTGCAGGAGAAGAAGGCTAGTCACCAAACAAGTCTTTTATTTCTTTTGAATAAAAGTGAAATAAATATCAAGGCTCTGATAGAAATCAGGAACCAGTGTCCATTTCAACTGGACTGGAAATATCTTCCAGTGTCCAGACCTGGGTATGTTGCACACTCTTTCCGTTTACCAGGTGGGAAAGTGAGCACCAAGAGCAGGAGATAACTGCATTTCAGTCCCTGAACAGGGACAACAGAACTCCATTGTGCAACATGGGGTGCCTTTTGGCTCTGTCACACCCAAAGAACAAAAATTCTTGTGAGACCTGCTGCTTTCAAGGAGGAGTTAAAGAAGAATGTTGCATAATCATGAAGGACATTGATAATGAAATGGCAGTAGGTATGATGCTAAAAAATGTGTAGCATGACTCCATTATACATGCATTTCAAGCTAGGAGGAGGATCAGAACAGCACTGGGTTTAGTTCAGAGCTGGAGAGATTTGGAAAATAACTCTCCAAAGCCAGGGAGCCTTCTAGAAACACAGCTTATCCAGCAGTTGTTTAAGCTCAAACATGTCCTGAGAAGGTATGTATTCCCTAGAGGGTTTACAACTGCTCTTAGACATTATACCTCCCGAGTTCTCTGGACGTAATGAATCTGGTCTTTTTGGCAGTTTTCAGCCTCCACAAAACCCAGTATCTACTCCAAAGACTGAAATAATCAAACACCATTCACAGAGCTTTTTGTGACAAGCACACTTCCATCATGTGCTTGACGCAGCTGATAGGACTAACCCAGGAGAGCTTGAAAAGCATACAGTGCCACAGAAACACTTACCCATGAGCCCTTCCACTTCTGATGCATTTCACTGTCAACATGCAGAGGCATTCAATAGGCAGAACCAGCACCATGCTGCCCTTGCTGGAACTGTGTCTGGCTTGCTTTCACAGTATCATTTTGGCAGGATTCTTTGGCTTAAGTGCAGATTCAGAGAGGAGACACTCACCATGTGTGTCTGCTGGTCCATTCAAACTCCCTTTTCCATGGATGAGTTGTCTGATAAGATTATCTATTGCTTGTAAAACTCAGAGTGAAACCCCAGTCCCACAGAAACTAGCGGCACAACTCTGTTATGTCACCATGGCTAGAGTTTCCCCTCTGTTTCTCCAGATGTTTTGTACTCCAAACTTGCCAACTTCATTCCCTCAGACTTTAACAGCATTACCTACATAATAGAGGAGGACTTGCCATATCGCATTTGACAGATTTCCCCCAGTGTCCTGATCATGAATCATCATTCAGTATCCTAGTATCCATTTGCTAATAGCAAATGAAGTTGTCTAACATGAATTACTTATTATACCATGGTATTTATGTCAGGTCAAAATTTGCTGTGGGAATTGCTAATTGGAAACACAGCCACTGTCTGCTGCTTCTTCCTCTAGGCAGGCTGGCAGGCAACATAAAATTGTAACGAGGACCATCTCACCTATCCATACATGGTGTGAACCCTCTTAAAAAACTTCTGCTTACTCTCTCCTTGTGTTCCCTCCTACAGTACACTGCCATCACACAGTCCCAATGCAGCTCGTTTGTGTGCTTTGGGAGCACAGAGCGATGAAAGCATTTGGCAGCAAGGGTGCCACAGCCTCTCATGAGTTCTACAAGAAAGGCAATAGGCCAAGGACAGAGTTTCAAGCCAGAGAGGAAGCCAGGTTTTATGGACATCTGGCACTTGCAACTGCCAGAATAGCAGGAGGAAGAACAGGGGTTTCTAGTTGTGCACCTCAAAACCAATCACAATTATTTTCCTAAACATGTAAAAACAGACTTCTCCCTTTGGAAAAGGATCATGGTTCAGATACCATCAAACTGAGTGTACAATCTTTCTTTTTTCCAAGGACTGACTGGTGTGCCACATTAGCACTTCCCTTCTATGAATGTGTGAATTGCCAGTGAGATTTGGGAATAGCCTAGAAAGAAAAATAGGGCTTCTGATACCAAACGTTATTAAATCATCATGCTCATCCTACATCAGGACCACCAAAATGAACTCTTCCCAGTTATGTGCAGTAAGTCTATATGTTGAGTGCCAGAGAGTATTAAAATAGTTTACATAGTTTACATACACTGTCTGGAAGGTACAAAATTCCTTCACATGCTTCTAACAGAAACGGATAACTAAAAGTTTTGAGCTGACAAAGATTTTTATGATAGGAGTTTTCATTATTAGAAGGAAAATTGTTAAGAAATAATCTTTGCAATTTTTTTTTTTTTTCCAATAACACTTTCTCTCTCCCCATGCTGGTAATTAAATTCCATAAAATTGAGGACTTAATTGAATAACTAAACAAATGCTTGTATATTTAACAGACAAGCTATATTCTTCACTTATTAAATGTACAATTAAGAATACATAAAATTTTAATTCTTATTACATTTCATTGGTAAGGTCAATGACAATTATAGTATAGAAAGACTTTTAGTCCAATTTGAAGTTTTATCTCCTACATTAGTTTTCATTAAGGTGTTAAAAGAAATCATTAAAGAATGAAAGAAATTGTTAGCCAACCAAGCAGGCAGTGTCTGTTAGTATTGTTAAATGCACTTAAGGGAAATTGTTCCCATAGACTCAGACACTGTAGCAATTATCAAGGGATGGGGAAAAAGGGGTCTGGAAAATTCCACACACCACTTTTTATGTATCTGTTGGACCTAATATCTGATTTAATATGAAAGACCAAAAAAAAAAAAATTAACAACAAGACAAAATCCATTCTCACCTTCCAGACAGCATAATTGGTGTTTAAAGGAATGGGAAAATACGCACCTGACACGAAGAAGGTTATAGAATATGATAGTTTTAATCAGTTATTTCTTCTAGAAATGTTTCATTTACACTTGAAAATAAAAATATTAATGTTTTTGCTCAGAGACTAGGGCCATAGGAAAGTTAACATGCAGCCGTAGAGTGTCTTGGACCATGGCTGAAATAGAAACAAGGCAATAACAACTTGAAATTGTTTCAGCCAGACATAATATTGCCTTCCAAGAT
Organism: Megaceryle maxima; assembly: GCA_024605025.1. Lineage (NCBI taxonomy): Eukaryota > Metazoa > Chordata > Aves > Coraciiformes > Cerylidae > Megaceryle > Megaceryle maxima. The sequence goes on along the minus strand of JANHGN010025701.1, from coordinate 201,151 downwards.
CAAGAAACTGTGTGCACATCATTAAATATGCATATTAGTTAGTTAAATGACGGCTGGGAGTAAGACCTAGACAGGACCTGTGGAGCCACCAGGGCTCAGGCAGATGTCACTACATTGATTGTACTTTGGCAATATGTCAAGCTCTATTAAAAATTAAATTAAAGAACACACAACATGTTGCCCAAGTATAATCACCATGATGGCACCTGTCAAAATGTGCATGTGCCTGAAGTCACAGTGCCCAAAGTGCTCTTGGTATGTCACCGGGCATGGGGTGTTAATTCTAAAATGGATTACACTGGCCGGCAGGTAGGACACACATGACAGGCTGCATGCATCAGGCAGAGAACTGTGCTTCCAGTCTGAATTTCCAGTTCTCATAGTTAACCACTTCTCTGCTCAGATAAATACTGGGAGCTTCACTCCAGCCATCAGCATCTCTTGAGTGAGGTAGGAACACAAGCTACCTGAACGACCTAACCTGTCCCTTCCTTTCATCTCAGAAACATCTGCATTACTGAATTCCAAGCATGTTATAAGGCAAATTTGGCAAAAATGGTAAGATTTAAGGGCTTAAGAAAGGGTGGGCTGAAATAATGTTGAAATTTAAGTTTACTCTGACTAGTTTTATTCTTACACCTTAAATGGCAAAGGCTTACAAAGTCAGCAACATCTGCCCCCTCTTATCTCAGAGATACACAGAAATGAATACAGTACTCATGCTGCTGCACCTACATATAATTCAATTTCAAACATATTTTTTAAAATCACAGAATTATCACAGAATGGTTTGGGTTGGAAGGGACCCTAAAGATCGTCTAGTTCCAACCCCCTTGCCATAGCAGGGACACCTCACACTAGACCAGGTTGCTAAACATAGCAGTCCTAGGAATATTGCCCCACAATAGCAAGGAATGTCTTAAAAAGCTGCTGCTCTTTTCATTCCTGGGTTAGAGACAGTGGAAATAATTACTGTGAAGCTGTCATGTCTCTAATGACAACCCCAAGACTCATCTGAAATATATTAACTATGCCTATATTTCTGTACAAAACAAAGCTTGCCAGCATAACTACCCTTATTAAAAAAAGAATTATATATATAATGGAAGATTCATTACAGCTGCCTCTGTTAGGGAATGCTGCTACAAATTAAGGAAAAAAAACACCCTGAATCACCCACGTCACTTCTAGAGAGTAGCACATGGGAATGCTCAGCTTGGCAGACAGTAAGGTAGTGCTTTGTATCTAATGGAGAAGAAAAAAAGTGAAGCTGCCCAGCACTTCCAGAGGAAACAGAAATGGCAGGAAAATGAGGACTCATATGGATAGACAGAAAAGAAGGGAAAAGTTTAGTCTAGAGAGAAAATAAAAGTGAAAGGTGATGGGAATATCAATCATTGCAGATAGAGATGTTAAGCACAGTAAAATAATAATACTAAGACTTTTTTAAAATAATTAGTATGATGTTAAATATAGCTAAAACTAGTTCTTTCCAAAAAGATATTTTTCAGGAAAATAGTTTTTGCAATTGTCATAGAGTATGGGGAAGTTGCACATAAAGATCCTCAAGACTAAACTAAATCTCCCATTAAGAATGCCACTGCAGTTTTGCAACAATTGTCATCTCATAGTATCCTTACTGTCTCCAAATTCTTGGTGTGGACACAGTGAAGTAGGCTTTGATGACATGCGAGTGCAGTCTTGTGCTGTGTGAGATTTTTCAGTAGCGTCTGTGTGCCCAACTCTGGGCCACTTTTGGATTCACAGCTGCTCTCTGAGCACAAAACACTGAATATGAGCTAAGACTATTGGAAGGAGAGTCGTCTCATCTTATGATTGCTATCAGTGTGGACAGATAAAGCAATTTACGGATGGGATATACCTCAGACCTTGTGCAATTTTGCCTTACTGTAGGAACATAAACATCTGATATTACTTGGAAGAAGTATGACACAGGGATCATACAGTAAAATAAAGAAAAAATAGGAAAGTTTTAATAGGTCAAATGTGGCACTCATTTGGAGTGAAAGTTTACTGACATGGAGGACTGAATCAAAGCTTTGTCTTATTTACATCCTGTGCTTGCAAATTTTTGCAATATTTAGGATGACCCTCTGCTTCCAGTCAGTTCCATTTCACCAAAGCCCTACTGACTGCAGCCTTTGTCAGTGAAAGAGGACATCCATATCAGCCTGACAGCCAGGTCACATCCTACAAACACCCCCTGATGATCTCCCTCTTTGTTCAGAACAGCATACATTGATGTGGCAAGACAGCAAAATTTGCACTATTGCTGCATAAGCTTTATTTGGCCATACAATACCTCTTGGTCTTTGAGACTTAACAACTTGAAATCTTCTTGGGTAGTAAATTCCCCAAAAACCCAGAAATAATAGTACTTCTACATTCTCCCTTCTCCCCAGCCTGTATCAATGGAAAGATACCTGTGTTTTGGTATCACGAATCTCTATGAATTTTTCAGGCCAGGGCTTTCCCAGATTTTGATTTATGAAGCACTGAACACACAAGCTCTATAAACTCATCATAGGTTTTTGCCAACAGAATTTAAGAACCAGTTATTGTTTATCCAATTACTCAGATACCATGACAACTTCTCCCTGGTCTCCCCAGAAGTCCCTGGACTTCTATGCACAGAAATAGGTGCAGTATTTCCCCTTCTAAATTTCAGCTCTGAATTATTTTTTTTTTTTAAAGAAGTTAGGTTTGGAACAACATAATCTTGCCACAGAGGCTGCATCTGAATATTGTCATCAAATAAAAATAAGGCTTGCTATTCATATTTCACCTACCCTACAAACAGGTTATGACCTATTCAAATATCAAAGACAGGCACAATAAATCGTACAGTACAAACACGGCTGTTTCTACGGTAGTTGTACCTGACCTTGTATATTAGAAAACAGTCACTGAGTAAATCAGCTTCTTCTTGCAAAGCCAATATGCATTTTGTGCAAGTTGCACAGCTACACCTCCACAGGATGAGCAAATGACCCGTTAGGAATATACACTTCTGTCTACCTAAATAGTATTTCCTGTGAAACAGCCCTTTGAATAGTGCATTATCATGGGTACATTGTTACGGTACAGCCTTTATAACTGTCACACAAATATATAAAAAATGCAAATAGTCCAGATTTTTTTTAAGAAATCCCTCTTTCTTTTTTTTTTTTTTTTTTAATTAGAAATTCTTGCTTTTACACTTTTATATGTGAATTTGGTCATCTTTTAACAGGCACATGTAAGAGGAGAAATTGTAACCAAAACATCTCAAAGCCAAGTGGTCACCAAAATTACTGAAGTCAAGTCTTTATTACCCTCTGTATGAGGTTATGTTTAAGCTAACAAACCATGCTGAAATAATTCTTTCTACTATTAAGCAAACCTGTAGGGGCTGAGCTGCACAGACTAGGGAGAAACATTTATCTTTGAAAACAGTCAAGGTAACTTTCAGGGAGTTCAGTTACATTTTCCCCTTTGTTGAGTTACGTTTCCCCCAGCGGTGACTTAACAGAAAAGTTGAAAAGCAAATGAAAAGAAGATAGCTGATGTTTATTGGGCTAATAAACTCCTAGCAGATAGGTAGCAGGTGCAAGAGCTCCCTGTTTGCTTTCTTGCTTTCTAAGAAGCCTTGTTCAGAGCTGCCTCCTCTACCCCAAGTGAGACCTCACTCTTGCTTCATTGGCTTAGTCCACTACTAACTAATCCTATACTCAAGACTTAAAATTTACCAAAAAGAATGCCTTATCTAGATAACTTAGAGGCAGGGAGGATAAAGTTCCTCAATACACTGCCTCTCCACGGAACATGCTCTGTGTTTCTTCAGAGACTATTGCTCTTCCAGGCAATTAATACATAACAAGGATATATCAAAAGCTGTTTGACTGTTACTTGTTTAGCTATTATTTTTAATGGTTGTCTAGGAACTTTGTGGATACTGATCGGTTGATTATACTTTATGAATTCTTATATAAAATTTTAAAACTTTTGTAAAGATGGTCCAGTAATAAATACTATGCCTGCTTCTTCCATCCTTGAATTGCTGCTAGATATGTGCAAACAGGTCTAAGAACTGTATCCAGTAGAAAATTCAAGGTGAATCAGCTGGGCAGGATATTTTCATGCCAGGCAGGAATTTAGCTGGGATTCAAATATTTGAACTTGCTCACTTCTGGACATTTCCAGAAATGTATGAATGCTCTGTATATCACCTTCTTGTCTCAAAAAAAAAAAAAAAAAAAAAAAAAAAAAATTACTCTGGCACTACACAGGGTTTTAAATCCAGCAGAAAGTACTACCTCATGGGTTATAAAATCATCTTCTGTGGACGTGTCCACATTACCAGAGTCAGCACAGCACTGCCTATCACTGCAGCTATCCTACTTTCTGATCACAGCTAACACCTCAACATGACATTGCTCCATGTTATGGGGTCGACTAAGCAGAAGAAAGCTCCAGCTTGAGTGAATCACTATGGAGTTGCACTGAGTAGTGGAGACTTGCTCACTGATACTGGTATTCCCCCACAGGCCACTAATTCCATAAACCCTCTTGCATCCTTTCCTGAAAAGTCCGAATTTGAATTATTTTGCTGGCTTTCTGAAGACGTTGGTTTTGTCTTCTAACAAGAGAGTGATAGAGTCCCTCTTAGCAGTTCTACCTATATGATCCTGCTCAGATCCACAGATCCTCAGTTCCTCTCTTGCTGTGCCAGGCACAGACATGTGATGAATGTGATTTCAACCTCATTTCATACATGTTTCCTAAAGGCAGCAATATAAATGTTCCTTGTAGATTTTAGTAATAAATCAAGAAGCAGTGTGGTCTGGTAAATGTAGAACTGAAGAGGGACTTAGGAGACTTGGTTATCACTTCATTTCCCCATACCTAGCTCCCTTTCCTTATTTATTCAGTTCATAAAGTCATCTGGTCACTCCTAACTATGTACTATACATATCATCTTTACATACATAAAATAGTCAGACTTAGTATTACTTCAATAAGAACAATATTTACAATTAAGATAGTAAAAGATGCTGGACTGTATAATATGAGGAGATAAATATCTGAAAAAAAGATTTTAGCATAAAGTCCATTCACAGACATTTTTCTCTTGGTAACTGGTGTCATAATATCCTCAGAGTCTAATGATAGGCTTTGTTATATTGAAAAGATCCACTCCATATTTATGTCCCTTTTTTCCTCCCAAGAAGATATTTAAAGAGCTATTTTGTCAAATTGTGCTAGAGAAGAGCAGTGCTTTAACTATTTCATCACATTAAGTAGGATTCTAAAGTAATATAATTAAGATAATGGAGGCTTTTTTTTTTTCCCCCTTTCCTGGAAAAGAATAGAAAGAAACTAGCATAATTTTTTTCACTATTTCTTTGGTGGTTGTTTTCTCCCTCTTTTATTATCTAGAGCACTGATGATATGGCAGTCAACATATTGCTGTATTAACAAGGTCACTCAGTCACAAAATCCCATTAGTGGTGAAAATGACAGAACTGAGTTGTGTAGTGACAAATAGGGCAAGTTCTCACCCTGTGTACGGAAGGTCTCAGGTTCAAATTTACACAATGTGGAAGAAAATGCATCTGCAACTCAGGCCCACTCTGCACAATTCATACAGAGACATCCTCAGCTAGCTTTCTTAGGGAAAATTCAATGAAGTCAGTAGCTCCTTTTGAGCTATACCTGTAAGACCTCTATATGTTACCATAAATGCTACAGGATATTGAGCAAAACAACCCTCTTTCAATGTTTCTGGGAGATATCACTACGGTCACAGGTTTTATAGCAGGGAGTACAGCAAGCAAGAGATACATAATTCAGTTTAAGCAGGTATTATACAAAAGCTTTGCTATCTAACAGAAAGACTCTATAGCAACTTCATAGGCACAGCCCTGAACAGAGGTGCAATCTGTGCTACCAGCAAACATCTCCAAATTATAATTCATTCCACGCATCCTCTTGTGCATAGCAATGTGACTTCAGCATTTACCAGTGGCACAGAGCAGCACCCTCCTGTACCAGCTCGCTCAGGAAGAAAGGACAAGAGCTCCACCAAGCCTACTGAGCAGTGTCCAAAGGGAGCTGTGTCACCCAGCACTCCCATCCCTGGGGAAACTGGAGGAGTAACATGAAGTAAGAAGCTTCACCTAGATGCAGGTTTGTAATCAAACGCCATGAAACAAATAGCAGGCACTATTAGTTGCTGACTTCGTGCCTTAGGAATAATGGATAAAACAAACCCGTATATTTGCCATATAGAAGAGAAACTTTGTTTTTTCCTTTCCTACCAGCCTGCCAAACAAAGTCTGAGTTAAAACCAACTGTATGTCAACTTGCATGTTCCCACTTCTACTTACAAGAGTAGCCAGCATTAGGTGAGAGGAGGAAAGCTGATGTTTGAGGAAGGGCTGGGAAGATAATATTAAAATCTCTGGCTCCCCTGAACCTTGTTGCCCCATCTGTTCTTGCCTGGTGCCACTGAAGATTCATTTTTAAGGCCGGTGTTTGCACAGGCTGGATGTGGTTGCATATACTGTGCCAAGCCTAGTGATCCACAGAAAATTCTTTCCCTTCTTTGACGCTCTGCTGAAGTTTTTAAACATCATTACCCATCCCACATGCAGACTTCATAGGCATAGCTGGCCTTTCTCTGAAAAAGGAAATATTTTCATCTCCAAGAATGTGCTGCTTATTAACTGTCCCAAAGACATTAAGATATTTTTAAGGCACACTCTCATTTCAAATAAATTAATGTAAAACATTAACACCCTTGTAAATGAATCAGTTGTTGCACATCATCTGCAGTGAAAGCAGTTCAGAGTGTGTTACTGAGCACCTACACAACCCAAGGAGGGGTTAATTTTCATTAGGTAACTACCTAATGCTAGGGGAAATTGCTTTCCAGGCACTACCCTTTATGTTCTTAAATTATTTAACATTGAAAAATATTTCAAGTTTAAAGTAGACTTAATGAGTAAAGATAGAGGTTTTAAAGAACAAGAATGAAGACTTAATTCTGGTTACATCAGTGTGCATTTTGCCCTTCCCAATTCCATTGCAGAGGAAGCTTACAAACACCACCACACCCCCCAGATAGCTTAGTGACTTTCCGAAAGCTTTTCACCTCAAAGATATTTAGATACATAGCTCCTATGGATTGCAAGAAAGTACAGTTGAGCAACTCATTTCTGAATAGTGGAGTGGAAAAGGTGCTGTGCTGATGGCGAGAATCCTAAACAGATGGTCAGACTGCAAATGGAAGTCTTCATACTGCACACTCTCTAGAGTAGAGCCCATGTTTTGTTGTATGCTCATTTTAGTCTCTGCTAATTTATATATAGCTGTCTTCCATTGCATGTAAGGAGAGATTTCCTCAGAGTTCTGGGAGACACCAGGATCACCCAACAAATGCAGCACCAGCTCCAATTTGAGACAGGACCAGCAGGTACTTGGAGAAATTTCTGTTCCCAGGACACACAGTGAGGGAGTTTGCTGAGGGCAGCAGTCTCCTACCTACTCAAATACCTAACGCTCTAGAGAAAGGCAGCTCAGGACTCCAGTGGGAGCCAAAGTAGCTCATCACCTTGTGAAAATCAAACTGCCTGATTTGATCTGACTGCTCAGAGCAGAGGTCATGTCTTCCTGCTGCTTCCCTTTTGGCTCAGGACACACTGGTGGTACACATAACAGAATAAATGAACTGGTAATGGGACTTCAGCAAGTCACTCACAGGAGCAGATTTCCACCTTACTAAGCAAAATCTGCAAAAGGGGCAGGTATATTTACTTAAAAAAATCCATTCCATCTAATTGACACAGTGTAATAATTCTTACCTGTGTTACAATTTCAGGCTGACGAAATTCTTGTCTGACCTTAAGACAAAGTTGAAGATAAGTAGTTTTTGAAAAAAGTGTCCAATTAGCTTCCTTTTCTGATTTTTATTTGTCCTGAAATTTGATTTTATTGCAATTGTATTTACAAAACTTGTGCTGTAAGGTATCTTTCATCCACAGTCTGTCATTGCTAATGAGCAAAGGGCACACAGAATGTTCTTACAGTTCTTTCCTCTCTCTTAGTATTCCTGAAGGTGAACTATGATTTCTTTCAAGAGATTTGCTTGCAGAAAAGTAAGGATTTTGTGAAAAGACAGAAGCAAAAATATTAATTGCTTTTTCCCACTTTACTGACAGTTCTGATAGCAGCAAGTATTATTACAAAGGAGGAAAAAAGCCTCCCACTGTCAACTGCAAGATCGCATCAGTCCTGAAATCTGCTCAACCTTTGCTGTTCCTCCCACCTTCCTTCCCCAGTAAAGTTGTGGGAGGGTGTAGAGGCATCTTCTCCAATAGAATGATTATAGAAAAAGTCAGAGAAGATTACAAATCACCAGGCAAATTAAGTGAAGCAGTAAAAGCAATTCCTATAGGAGTGGTAGCTTTCAGATACTGGAAGGGAAGAGCAATAATTGGAAACTAGAATTTCCCCTTTTTCTTCACAAGGGATGAATTTTCCTCCAAAATGTCTGATTTCAAGACAAAGATTGCATTATTAGTTGATGACTTCATGCCTTAGAAATAATGGATAAGACAAACTCGTATAATATTTGCCATATAGAAGAGAAACTTTATTTTTTCTTTCCCTAGCAGCCTGCCAAAGAAAGTCTGAGTTAAAGCAGACTGTGTCAACTTCAGGTCACCATAATTCTCTTTAGTTGTTCTCCTTGTCAAAAGCCATGATATCAAAGCTGCCCTTTTGTTCCCCTTAATTCTATCAAATGCTTTCCCTGTCTTTGGGCTTCTCTACCTCCTCATGCAAAGATGAAAAATAACTAAAAGACTTGAACTGAAACAAATCTATTATCATGAGAATTCAGAGCCAATAGAAGTCTCTGCACAACTCCAACCCTACTGACAGCCTGTGTTTACCTGGGAGACGTAGGGGTATAGTATAAATGAGGATCAGTCTCTGCGGCATAATCAATGACAACAGCTAAAAATAACATGTCGGATTACATCTAAATTTTTCACACTATATACTAGTTTTGAGGATGTCTTGAACCTTCACCAGCTTCTGCATAAAAATGTAGTATCAAAGGCCACAGGTAACTATGTTTTTGCATTCAGTGTCTCCAGGCACATATTCAGAAAAGAAACTCAGATGGGAAATGAGCTGAGTAGCTGAGCTTTAACTTTTAGTTTTGCAGGGTGTCATGAAATAAGAGGTGTCCTGCCACCATCCCCTGAGGCCCAAAAAAGATAGACTTAACAGTTCTCTTCAAATACACAGGCAGATCCAGGGAAAGCATTACCTCCATCCCAGGCTGTGTTTCAGCTCAGTCTCCTCTGTCTGAGGGGTGTAAAGAACTGCCTATCCCACAGGGGTGCATTTTCCTCACTGTTGTGGGGTGGAAGCAGCTCTTTCCCCACTCCTCCAGTCACCACGTACTGATACAAAGGTGGAACATAATTCAGGATTTGGGATGTTCTCCTGAGAGAGAACCAGATTTAAGCATTGGGCATTGTTAGAAAGACACATGCACGTGAACAGCTGGTGGGTTTAAGCATTTTGAGTTTTTCTTTCTGTACATCTTATAACCTCTAACTATAGAGGTTGTACCTAGACCTATGATACTTTATTTCCTAATGGGTCATTCCTTTCATTACAGATGGTATGAGATAACCGCTATGTGAACATTTATGCTGTACATCAATTATAGAGCACCTGTCGATCACTCTTACCAGAAATTTCAAATACAATGGTAATGAATGTAGAGAGCAAGTAGTTCAAGCCTCAAATTTTGTTACAGGCTTTACTAACAGTTTAGAACAAGCTTACAAGAAAGTTTTTTAGTTAAACCTAGACGAGAAGAAAAGCAACTCTAGTCATTGGTTACTTGTTCCCGGAAAGTATATACAGCACAGAGGCCAGTGGTGAGTCACAATCCTGTAGTAATTTCCAATATAATCATATTATAAAGCATCCTTCCATTGCTTTTACTACTTTATGTCCACCAATTCTAACCATATTTTTGCCTCCAGAGCCCCATAACTATAGACACTAGTCACACCATGCAAGTGACCATTACGTGTTGTCATTTGAAAAACAGAATCTCTTAGTTCTCACTGGAAAACTGTTAGTACAGACTGACCTTGGGACCTTTCCTCATGGTCTTGGATGAAACAATGCAAGTTTTCAAATCTCAGAAGGAAGGAAAAGGAGAATGAAGATAGCATCTACAACCTAGATTCCCCTGAGAAAAGTCAGCATTGTCAACATGAAGACTGCTATCATTACTGAAGCTTAAATAATTAAATTCAGAATATTGCCAAGGGTCTGTAAGAGAACACTTCCTAAAGCAGAGGATGATAAAACACTGCTTTGTATATATATATATTTGGATATATTTTGGAAATATAGAAGCATAAATGAGAATCCAGATTTTGACACCATACAGTAGCTTAGATCCAGTACTGGTTTTGGCCCCAGGAACAGTTATTTTGACATTTTAAAAACAAAAATTAAAAAAAAAAAAATTTTAAAAGTTACTTTTCCCAACTCTACTCAGCAAGTTAGAAAGAAAATGGCTTTTTGCTTTTTACTCCTCTTGTTAACAATGGCAAGCTGAGGTACTACCCTGTAAAGTGATCATGGGAACTGGCACTTTCAAAATAAAACTTCACAAGCCTTGTCCACAAGGCACTCTGCATCTTAAGCCAATAAGAAATCAGTGGTAGAGCAGGGAATAATACCTACAAGCCCCAACTCCCACTAGCTCTTTCAATGTTGGACAAACTGCTTCTCAAACATGAATACTACTTGCTTCTGGATGTCATTGCCAAAACTCTGTTGAATGACACAAGCCTTTGACACTAAGTGGTCCTACAGAAGAACATAAAGTTGGAGTCAAACTGTCAGGCAATCCAAACTTCAGCATCAAACCTAAAGTTTTTAACATTAAGATGTTGAAAGGTGAATCTATTTTTCAGCAGAAGGAATACTACGTGAGCTGGATGATTTCAAAGAAGTAACCAGCTATGAAAAACTTGAGAGTGCTGGCTGCTGTGTCCTTCACAGCTGACCTCACTGAAAGGACTGGTTGATCACTCCTCTCATTCCTGAGGACTCAGAAATGCACCACAGCCTTGGATCAGGCAAAGTTGTTTTCTAACCCTGGACAGTAAACATTTAAAACTATGTTTAAGAAAGTTTTCCTAGTGACTACTGAAGTGTGAATAAGTGGTTCTGGCAGTTTGTAGCAGTTATGAACTTTTTCAGGTGTTATTTAAGACTAAAGGCATTGGTGTATCTTCACTTAGGTTGCAATGTTTAGAAAACAATAGTGTAGTTGCAATAGTTTAGAAAAATAGCAAGACTCTTCTTTGTTAGAGCTCTTAAAAATATAAATAGAAACATTTCTTACTCTGAATATGTAAAGTTGTTAATTTACTGGAAGATAAACCATTTTTAAAGTGCTTTGCTTGTTTTCATGAGAACTTCTGGCCTAGGGAGTTACACAAAGGAGGTGTATTCTTTATTGTTTTAATATACCTTAACTACACAAGTACAGAAATGGTTTGTTCCCAATATTTAATGCCCCTGTATGCAGAAGAGTATATTTAATCAGAACATGTGCAATGCAAAGCATATGCCA
>JANHGN010025701.1:161418-189368 GCA_024605025.1 Megaceryle maxima | reverse complement strand
TAATATACCTTAACTACACAAGTACAGAAAGGGTCTGTTCCCAATATTTAATTCCCCCGTATGTAGAAGAGTATATTTAATCAGAACATGTGCCATGCAAAGCATATGCCAAGAAAAGGCAAGAACAGGAAGTTACAGTATTTGCTTAATAAAAAGGCAAAACAAATCAGCAGCCCCCCCCCCCCCCCATCAGACTGAAAACACAGGCACAAATGGTTAGACAGTCATTCATTCATGTCAAAACCATATTTCCCAGGGTGAAAGCCTATCACCCCCACCCTTGGAGTCAGCCATACTGCTCCGCTGACTTTGGTAAGGCCAGCATTTAATTTCCCTGTGACTTACAGTGAGGAGGGTCAGAGCACAGCATAGATAGTCAGATCATTAAAATTAGCTGTTCCCGGTGTTCACACTCTTACAATCTCCACAAATGTTTCTAATCAACTGCATTGCAATTAATTACTGAAATATCCCGTTAAATACAGAAAAATCTTCCCAGGTGTACCCAGTTAAGAGCAAAATTTAGGAGCTGGCATAAACCCACCTCTCTCAACATGCCTTCCCTTTGATTTATTTTTAATCTTGTACTTTTCCTTTTTTTCCAACACCTTTCATCCCTCATTCCATCCTCCTCCCTCTCTGGAAAAATGCATGGTGACAGTATAGACTTCACGGCAGCAGGAGGAATGAAAGGTTTATTTCAAAGTTGATCTGTTCTTTTTTTGTGTGCATGGTTTTGTTAAGTACATACTGTATTTCTGAAATCCAGCTAGGAAAACCTAGAAAAGTCTTCCAATTATAATCCTTGATATTTCCCCTGAAGCTAAACCAAAGCCCTTTGAACTAGAAAAGTGTCTTTCAAAAATGAGAAGGGCAAGACCTGAACTTTTCTACCTGTAGTCTTCTAGTCCAAGATTAGAGGTGGCGTTTCCCCCCCCCCGCCTTGAGGGGGAAAATACGCTGATTTTTAATACAACTATTTTTAGCTAATCCAGTTTTCCTTTTTATCCTCTGCAGCCAATGCCTGCACCAATCATTTGAGCATTATTTAAGTTATATGTCTGCATCAAAAGTAACAGTTTCCCTGGCGCATTTTTGCTGGCTGTGCAGAGGAGGTAAATAAGATTTTGCAGTGCTTCTTGTCAAAAATCCCATTGTCACCATCATGTTTATTGATTGATTTTCCCCAAGTAGATAAGTTATGGATTAGCCTTTGCTCATGTTAAAAACAGTTTCCATTAGGAAGTCAATGTCTCATAAGGTGCAGATGGATTTAACATGTGTGTATTCATCTGGTGCTCTCAAATGGCTCCATAGTGAGGTTGCAGGGTGATTTCAGGGAGGAAAGCATTCATCATTCTTGCTTGCATGGTAGCTAATAGGCTTCTCCCCACCACCCCAGGTGCTGCTTGTAACAAGACCATAAAGATCAACACTGTGTATATGTTGGTTAGCATAACTACTTTAATGCAGCTAGTTTAGAAAACTTATAGGTAGCATAAAAGTGAGTGTTCTAGTAAGAAGTATCATAATAAGGTGCAGCAAGAGTTTAATGCACAGAAAAGGAATCATTCCAATTTTTCTAATAGGCTTTCATACCCACATGAAAGCAAGCAGTTCAGCTTCCTATATGTTTTAAAAGTAGAACACTTTATATAAAACCTATTGCCTTTCTGCTTGATCTATGGTTTTAAACCTAATATTATGCCCAGAATCTGAACTAAAAAGGTAATAAAGATACTGTCTTCTGCGACTAGGACAGCAATGAAACTTCCATTTTCATAACTCACCAAGGCCAAGTACAGCTTATCAAATTTATTCTCATTGAGTGTTTAACAAATAAACTGAAGGAAACACATTCAAGTGAAATAATGTTCAGTATTTTAATCTGAGGTCTGTGTGAGGACAAGTAATCATGCATTTTGCTTAATTGCTTCTCACTTATTCCCATTTTTAACACCTCGCCAGCAAATTAGACAAGAATCTTCAATGTGTTACTGGAGTTGTGTCAAAGATCACATATTGTCTGCTTTGTATGCTCCAGCAAAAGTCCAGAAGCTACACAGATGACAAACTGGACCAGAGTGAGGAAAAAAGCTTATGAAAGGAGGTCTCATGGTGCATTACTAAAGTTAAGAATAGATAACTACTACAGAAGCACTCAAACAGAATAAGTTCCTTGCTATATGCAGCAGAGACCTAATGGTCTATTAGTTAAGGTATAAAGCTTTACATCTGAATGCCCCAGGCACCTGAGAGCTATAAGGAAATCAGCAAAATCTTCAGCCAACTGCTCAAGTGTTTCAGTATTAGTTAACCCACAATTTTAGCACAAGGACCTCTTACTGACTGCCTTTCCAATATGCAAGTACTGCTACATGGAAAACTGTGGACACCAATTCTTTAGGCACTGAAGCTGTGTCATAGTTTAAACCCTCATGGTGAGACTAGCACTTCCTCATATCCCAGACATATTGCAAAGATGCATACACTCAGGACTGAAGGACAATTTAAGTACTGTGGTTTCTGAGAACCACTTTGGTGGTACAGATAGTTTGTGCTGTATGCATCGGGGAAAGCAAGAAAATGAGATGTGAAAATTCAAAAAACCCAGTAAGATAGTATTTGTTGGCTCACTGGACACTGCCTGACCGGAAGAATCCCCATATTTCTCCCTTGAAGTCCCAAAAGACAGGACTGGAAGCCAGAGAGAAGGTTTTTAATGAGTTCTCTCAAGGATGTTGGTGGATGCTGGGCTTTCTTCTTCGCCCTCATGGAGACGCGAGAGCCTTTGGACCATGGGCTAGCACTGCCTTTGCAATGGTCACCCCAGGAAATCTAAGGATGGCACACATTGGCCTAATTAACATGGAAAAAGGCACCAATATGTTGTCTTAGATAAGGGATAAGATATAACTAAACTATGGCTGTCAAAGCCTCTTTTCTAGAGTGCATATGAAGTGGAACAGCTCATTTTATGGCTGCCACCAGAGGAAGACAAGAGTCTCATTTAGGCTTTAAATTCCTGAGTGTAGTAATAACATTTTAATACCATTTGTAGGTATAGACAAAAAGGGTATTGACTTATTAGTTTGGCATTGACAAAATGCCTCCATTTAGCAGGCAACATCTCAGTGAGAGGTAAGCCTGGTGACAGCTTCCAAGCTGCCTACTCTAAGGTATGCACTTCAAAAGAAAAAAAAAAAAAAAAAAGGGCAGCATAATTTAGCAAGTACAAATTAAAACATAGGCAACAATTTTATACAGAAAAAAAATTATCCCATTGCAACAGCAAAAGAAAGAAAAATGTCTAGCTTTCAGAAGCACAGCTCTTTAAGCTGGTATTGATTGACTGATTCATTAGATGTATAGAAGTGCTATTAAGAGGGTGAGGGCTTCTATCCAGATGAATAGGCACTCTCAACACAGCTTCAGAACACATCTCAAAAGTAACCACACAAGTAAACCCAGTCACATCAGTTCCATGCCCTTTCAATTGTCACTCCCCTACTGTCTCACTGATTTCAGGAGGTAATGGTCAGAGAGAGACTGAATTCTGCAATGTGTCCTGACTTGACAATGTGCCCTGATTTAGACTGTTTTATTTCAGCCCGAGAAGAGAGAAGGCACTTTCAGACCAAGTGGCAAGAGCTTTTGAAATACGCCAGTGCTTGGCCCATCTTTGTTCACTCTTTTTAATCTAGTAGGCTCCAATTCAGATAACCCCTGATGATAAGAGCCAAGACTAACACTGTAAGAAAACCAGAAGAATGTTAGTACTGAGATGTGGATAGGTATATTACTCATATGTGCTAATGTATGCACATCTCCTGAAACAGCCTGAAGTTGTATTGAGTTCATGTTTTTTTACCAACCCAGGCAAAACTTCCACTGAATGTTACCAGGAATGTTGTTTGACTTGAAAGAGCAAGTGCGAATTTTGTACATCTGCCCAGCAGTGCATCTTAATGCGATACCAGTTCCAGTAATACCACTGAATGTAACTTATCCAAATAGTACCTGCTTATGCCATGGTTTTCCCTGCGAAACTCTACAATACTTGAACTGATAATGTTGGATCTGAAGTCTCATGACTATTATGCAGTATTACTCTCCAGCTGGGAGACTTGGCAAGGCAACACATTGACATCTTCATGAACTTAACACTTCACATCAAGGAGAGGATATGAGCTTGTCAACTTGACACTCATAGTGCAATCTCTTTCAAATTGGCCCTTAGAAATTATTACAGTATGACTGGGAGCTCTTCACAGTCATAAATAGGATACATTAGATTCAGCTGTTACAAAAAAGTCAAAGTGTACTAATCATGTCCTCTCACCCAAATTAATATTGTCACATCTACTTACTAGTACTTAAAGGATGTTGGTAAAATGTCTTTACCATCTGTTTTGGTTCTTACATACATCATTAAAAAAATTCTTTCATTTTATTTTTACTGAAGCTGTCCTTCAAATAACACAGTCTCTTTCTAGCTTGAAAGATATTTTTCTTACAAGTGTGTGCCACGGTAGTGTCCAATCCTTAAGAAATACCTATGGCCTCATTAAATTTAGTGGATACTCATCTTAGATTTGTTGCAACAGTAGGATTTTATTTTAAAACTGGAGGCACTTAAAATTCTAAGGGAAGTGATCAGAAGTATTTGAAAATATTTAACAGGGTTTTAAAGATGAACAGAAATTCTGAGTGCTTCTGCCTACTCACATAGACTATGTGGCTATGTAAATGATTAAAGATAAACCAAGAAGAATTTGGCACTTAAAAAATATATATAGCATACTTATAGTCTCATAGTCCTTTATATTGAATTGGCATACTTAACCTATTTATAAACTACGTTAGCTTAAGTAGAGAGGAAATTTTATGTCACTGTCATGATCCATACCTCAGAAAATCTTAGAGAAAATACAAAAGTCTAGGCATCAAGAGGATGCATCCTACAGGCAAAACACTATCTGCCAGATATTCCCTACACCATCACTTTCTGTTAAGGCCAAGAAGATCTTCATTTCAGTAACTAACATTTCACAAGGAGAGAAGCTTTTTTTGGTGTTTAACGCTGCTCACTTTCTCTATGATTTTAGAGTTTCATGCCAATACCAGCAATGTAGAGTTAAACTTGTTTGCATAACAGGTGTGATTTCTTACACACGAGATATGAATGCACAACAGCATATGGACTAACTGCAATTCTAAAGCTGTACTAGGACCTCTTCTGTGCACAATGCAGCAGCAAAAACCTACCAGACCGAAAATAGAGCGTAATCTTCACGGAAAATACAAACTTTAACATCATCTCTGGCCACCTGAGACAGTTCCCAGGGGTCTCAGATGAAAACCAGAAATTTGACATCAAACACCCAGCCATCCTTTCATCTAATTACTTCCTCTCATTTTATTAGCTCTCTGCTAGCTGAGTTGCATAAGCCATTCTGCTGCATGAGAAGGATCTGTAGCCATGGAAATATTTTTTTCTCTGAAAGCATACTTGCTCACTTTGTGAAAAATGTATAATCCTCCCTGGCAAAGCAGTGGGGATATTGGATATTTGAAATATGCAGATTGAGCCCAGGGTATAACTTCTACATCAGAGCTCATAGTGTAGGACAGAATAAAAAACCAAAACACCTCACCAAAAACAAACCAACCAACCAACCAAAGCCCCAAAACACCCACAAAAAACAAAACAAAAAACAAACAAACAAAAAAACCCCACAAAAAACGAACCAACCAAATAAACAAAAACACAAACAGAACACCAAAACAAAAACCAAACCAAACAAACAAAAAAAACCCAACACACCACACCACTAAAACAAACAAAAAATGCTCTAGTCCTTTGGAAGTCCTGGCATAACTCCTCTCTGAAGGCAGCCCTGCCAGACAGGTTTGCCTGGAGTGAAGGGGAAGAACCTGGCTTCCCTTTCTCTATGCATGGCAAGCATTGGGAGCCAAGGTAAAGGATGTGGTGTGGTCCTGGAGCTGCTTTTCTCCATCTCTTTCCTTTTGGAGGGGCTGACACATAGATGCAGGTAAGGAGGAATCTTCCATTTCACTCCTCCAAAATTCAAGGACTGGTGTCTCTAAAAGAATACATGGAAATGGCACCTGTTGCCTTCATGTGAGGAAGAACATGGTCCAGGGTCTTTTTCACCTAGTTCTGTATGTTTGGGTACCAACTATGAACTACTAGAGTTTTAAGTATTAGTCACTTTTTTCACCATTTAGCAAAAGAAAGAGGTAATATCTTTTATTTCAACTATTTTCAAGCAGCAGCAAAACACACACTATGTTTGGTAATCTTATAATTTCTATTGATAGATTAACTCTGGCAGGAAATCCCACAATGTGAGTTGTGGCACTAAAGTTGCAAGCCCCCACGGGACCTAATTCTGCTCTTGAAATTAAAAGGTATAAGCCCCTTTGCAAAACTCTGAGAAAAAAAAAAAAAACCACAACAAAAAAACCAACCAACCAAAAAACAAAGCCACACACAACAACAACAACGACAGTGACATTTCCTCATAACTGAGCCAAAACGTGTCCTACAGAAGGTTGGGTTTTTTCCCCTTCCACAAATCACATTCAACTGCATTTGACTGCTATCAGGAACAGGACATTTACTACAGGTGAAGCCTGTAGAAGCCTACATTGACTTGGCAGATCCCAGCCAGTCATACAGATTCCAGACACCCATAAACATTTCTGGTTTTTTTACATCACTTCAGGTCAACCACAAATTCAGCGATGAATTTATGGAATAGAGTATCTGTGACTTGTCAAAGTTTACTTTTCATGGCAGGCAACACAGATAAAAATCATTCTCTACTATCATAATTGGATTGCAGTGAAGTGCCACATCACATTGAGCTCAGCTAAATTCAAGTGTCCATTGAAAAGATGCAGTTATTTCACCTTTCAAGAGCAATAGCTAAATTCTAGATTTGTTGTAAGCTCCAAGGAAGCACCAACTTACAGCTTAAACAAGTACTGCAGTAGACCAGGAGTCAAACTGAGATCCTGGTTATTAATTACCCTGCAGCTTCAAGTGTGATAGCAGGAAAAAATGTCAGTATCAAAGCATCTACCATTGCAAATGAGTGAGAAAAGAAGCATGAATATCTATGTGTGTTCTACTTCTACTCAACTACCTATTTGAGATCAGAAGTTAGCTCCTACTTCAAGTTTAACCCTCTCCCAAATGGACACTCACAGTATTGATCACAAGTCTCTGACAGCCAAGGGCTTTCAACAGCCACTCTTAACCTGTGGGGACACCATTTGGACCTGTAGAGTGCATCATGACCCTCTTCCTGGGAATGTACATAGGTTTTTTTCACCTCTTTGATTTCACTGCAGGGAAGGAATATTGCACATCCAGGTCTTGCCCCAGCAGGAAGTCAGGCTATATCCAGGGTAGGTGCCTGGATCCCAGTTTACACTTATCCAGTGTAGCAAGTGAGATACTATGATTTCAGCCAGGTCCATCACCTTCCTTGGATCTGAGTTCTGCAGTAATGAAGACGACATCACTTACTATTTTTATTTAGGCTGGAGTAGGAGGAGAGAGGTGTGTCCACAGACAACACTACTGTTAAGAATTTAGCTGCTCTGAATGAAATGCACATTGTGCCTTCACCTCCTCAGGCAAGGGCACCTGGGGAACTCAACAGTAGTTTATTACAAACCGTAGGCATTTGAGGTTCAACTGAGAAATAATCTGTGATTTTCCCAAAAGGCCTCAGGCTACTGCTGGGCAGGGATTAATCCTTCCTTCTGAGAGAATAGAAGAGACAGAACATGGGTTGAGACGTGGGCAGCATACTTCTGGGAGCTGTATTAACATCTAATTTCCAATAGATCCAAGCAGGCTCACAGAGCTTCTGAGCAAGTTGCTGCTGGTGAACTGTGATTTCCTCTCCCCCAGATTCACAATTATTCAACTAAATACAACTATAGAGGCAAAAATGGTTAAGTATAGGAAAAATCATGCTAAACATATTACCAGTATCAAGTTTGAGGCTTTTTTTTTCTAAATCTTTGGAAAAAGCTGAGAAAGTGTTCTAGAGGCAACATGTACTTTAAGTATATTTTTTCCCCATTACCCCTTAGACTTTGTCCTGATGATGGGGCTGCCATCACATGGAGCAACAGAGCACCTCCTTTCCCCTAGCTATAGATCCTGAGAGGCTGCAGTTCTTCCTGCAAAGTAAGAGTATAAATCTAGATAGGAACTTCTAAATCCTTGGCTGGAACAATAAATACTCCTTTGCCACATGCAGAGATTGTGAAAGTAGTAAGGGCTGACGTCCTTTCCAGCACAACACTGAATGGATTGCTTTGCATTTTGTAACCTAGCAAGCATGCAGCAGACATTGTGTTAGGGAAAAGAACAACTTCTTGTCTCTGCGTTTTTGACTACTGAGCTGGAAATTGACTGGAAAAACAAACACAAACCAAACAAACAAAAATCAAAACAAAAACCAAAAAAACAAAAACAATTGCAGGAGCAAAAGCTGAGAAGGGAAAACAAGGCACAAGACAGAGCTTAATGGGGTGCCATAGGTGGTGCTTTTGTAAATCACTTCTGTGCCTGCAAGACACTTAGCCTTAAGTGTACATAGTTTCCTCCTCAGCCAGATTTTTTTTTTTTCCCTGCATTCTTTTTTTCCTACTGCATAATATCTAAGTATCTGACTCTTGTGATAAGCACTGTGTACTTAGTACTAATCGCAGTGGATTTTATTCCCTTGTTCTTTTTTGAACTTCCCTTGTGTTTTTTTTCTGTTTCCAATTGGATCAGCTATAATTGTTCTATTGATTTAATATTTTTCCATCTGTAATTTATCAGGAGTATCTTTTCTATTTGCTACTGCTCTTGACTGCAGGAACAGTCTGAATGAATCAGAATTATGTCTAGTCACAGCTGAGCTGTGGAAACCTGCTGAGCCATCATAGCTAGAACCCTGGGTCCCAGAAACTGTCATAAATAAAAGCCATTATGAGTAGTACCTCATGCCATTTCTGACTGTGCACATACAGCAGTATACTCTGCATGGCCAGGAAAACAATAACTACTTCATGCACCTATTTGAATGTTAATACAAGGAACTTTTCTCTGATGTTACACTAAAATGTTAGAGTTCCTAGTTATTGAATAGTATGATTTCTAAATTCTGCTTCAAAGGTTCAGTGAATCTCTCTCCTCCTGTCTGTGAGCTGAAAAGCCAGACCCAGTGTGAAGGAGAATTTATTTTCTATTAGAGAAGCAGGTGTCATGGTAAGCATAGCTCTTGCGTGTGGCTCTACAAGACTGAGTGAAGTGCAGGCATCTTCGTCCCCTTGGAGGCAAGTTTATGCCAGAAAAAAACAACCTAGCCAAATCATGTGCAGAATATGTGATGCAAATAAAGTATATCTAGGCAGCTCTGAAGATGTGAGCAAGTGGGGAAGAAGCAAGCAGAGAGCGGGAGCAGTGGAGTGGAGGGGATGGAGATCTCCCAAATGAGGTTTGGAGCACAGAAGGGAGAGGGACATCTACAATCAACTGTGTGCAGCCTCGTGCTGTCCTAGGCAATAAAGTTTATTAAAACACATCAATTTCTATCCTAAAAACAAGCTACAGGAGTTCTGCTTTCTATAGTACAGGAAGTTTCTCATCAATGCTCTGCCTTTTTTCTAATACGAAAATGCCATTGTGCCAACCATGTCATAGCAATCCTCTGGTAGATCTGTAGACAACAGTCATATTCTCTCTCAATCTTTTTTTTTTTTTTCCTTGCCTGAAGAAGCTGCACTTTCAATTTTCTTTCATAAGAGATGCTGCTAAGACCATTGTACCCTTCTCACTCAGTCCATCTGAAATTAGTTTTTGAGAGATTAAACAGCGATCCACTCGGTATTTCAGGTAAGGTCATACTAGAGCCTTGTGCACAACATGGAAATCAGTACACTAAAACAAGAACATAATAGCTTATGAATCCACAGAGCTTTTTTTGAGCTACATCTGTAGCTGACTAACAAACATGACCTGGCTTCTCCTCTGCTTCCAGCTCAAGCACTGGTTAATGCCTGAAATTCTTGTTCATGGTCCCAAAGTGCATAACTTTGCATTTTGTACTATGATGTTCCATCACATTTATATCATTTCTGGTCTCAAGGTCATCTAATTATTTCTATATAATTTGGTATTTCACATTTTTATTGTTAGTATGTTCCACATTTATGACACCAGAAAAAAAAAAATTATTAATTCACACCTACTTTTGGTATTAAGGTCATTAATGAAAATATTAAATCAGATTATGCCCTAATCTGATAATTGTACTTCACTAGACACCTTCAGCAGTCTTTTACCATCTTATTGTGGGCCACTTCCCACCATCAATTTGTAATTCTTATGCATCCATCTCCACCTTATCTTAAATTACTATAAGTTTAACTAATATTTTCCCATTTGGTACAACAGTAGATGTTTTACAGAAGTTTAGAGTACTTCTTATACAAGCAATTTTTATTTATTTATTTTCCTTTTCCCCCCTCAGTTCTTTCATGCTTTAGAAACAGGGATGACTGAGCCAGGTTTGAATAGCTTGCAATCTTACAGATGTGTTAGAGCCATGTAGCAGCTCAGGGGACAGGATGCTAAGATGACCAAAACATCTTTGCCCTCTGTGCAATCAAGTCTGCCTCTCAGCAGTCTCGGTGCATCAACCAGATTTGGAATTCAGCGTTCTCAGCATTCTACATCATGAGGATGGGTGGGAAGGCTTGTTCTTTTTTCTCCTTCCTGATGGGATGACAACAGATATGACTACAAGAAGATGCTTTTAAATATTTCCACCTGAAAATCTATTTGCTCAGAAAAGGCAAGAAATTAAGGAGTTCAGCTGGAACAAGATTTCTTCCCATGCATACACATACATGTGTTTTTAAAGCATCTTTATCATGAACAAGAGTAATTCCTGAAATATCACCCTTGAAAATTATTCAGTTAGGACCAATATAGTAAAAGAAGTGCCAAGTGCTACATCACTGTCAGTTCCTTCAGTGCTTGCAGCTTTCTTGTAACCTCCTAAGAAGTTCACACTCCTAGCCTACTTTAAGACTAGGATGATAAAGGCTTTGCAAAGCTTCCCCCCCCCCCCCCTCTTAAGAAATGTTAGAGCTAAGACTTGCCAGGCTTGCTGGTATTCTTTATTGCAGCTAATGATCTTCTATGTCAAGAGCATAACATGAAAAAACTTCAAAAAGACAGCATAAAACAAAAACAGTTATTTAAGGTAGACTATCAGCTCCTTTAGAGCCATATGCAGTTGAGACTGTGGAATCTGGTGACAATCTCATGTTACCTTTACCACTGGTGACAAAACTTATGTTTTGACAGTAAATATTTACTATGAACTACAGAAATATCTTCCTGTTCCAAATCTCCATGTTCCCCTTTTACCCTTCCTGCTTCAGATGATTTAAAGTAATACAAAGAAAGTCCTTGAACGCATCCCAGCTACACTTGTTATGCTCCCAGCAAAATTTGATCCAATCCTTGATAGGATTGGTTTACAGATGCCATGGGTTCAGGGAGTCCAGAAAATTTCTCAGGTCTTTTATTCCTTTTTGTTTTATGGATGATGCAATTGTTAGCATAATGTTGGCTGTAATACAAGTAACAGAGAAAGCTGAGATGATGAACTTAATCTCAACATCAGTGCCTTTTTCATTTCATTCTTTATTAAAAAGGTCAGCTGTAATTAAGGTGCTTACTTATTTAAACACCTATAGATAAGGACAAATGATCTCTCAGAGTAGTGCCATGAATACTCGGCTAAAGATAAGCTAGATGTTTTTCAAATGCCTGGGTATAATTAAATTTCTCCTAAGATACTTTTGTAGGACTGGCTGAAGGAGTTTCAGATTTCCTAGCAGTTAACTTTGTGAATTTCACAAATATAAGTGGAAACCCAAAAGACTGTAAAAGTTGGAAAATCAGAGCTTCTTCATCATAAGGTAGAAAATAAAATGTTATAGACCACACAAATTCAGCTTTTGGAGAAATAGTGAAATCAACAGTCAGAAGAATATATAAGCAATTAAAAGGAAAGTAAGGAAGACTAGGAACAGTCAATAGGGATTCAGTAGTAACAAATGATGTAAAACCAGTCTAGTTTCTTTCCATTGTAAAGTAAAAGTTTGTGTTTAGTAAGAAATTGCAGTAGCACTATATTTTGACTTCAGTAAGATTTCTGAACTTATCCTCTATAGCATCCTCATAAGCAACTTAAGAAATACAGTCTAAATGAAACTAGAGGATGGAAACCAAAATGTCCCAGAAAACATCCAGAGAGCCTATACATCCAGAGAGTGGACAGTCTCAGAGTACAATCCCATGCAATACATCCCTCCACAAAGATTATCCTCTCAATGTTTTATTTATGACCCAGATGATTAAATACAGGATGAGTGTTAAATTGACAGGTCTGAAAACGCATTAGGTAAGAGACAAATGGAAAGCTTTACATTTAGGTTGGCGCAACAGGCTCCAGAGGATTTAGTACAGGACTAGCCAGCACTCTTTTGGAGCACAGTTAGGAGGCTGCAAAGAAATAGAAGATGAACAAGAGTTGGAAGGGCTATGCTTCTGCCAAAAAGGCAGTCATCACCCCAAGAGAGGAAAAAAAAAAAAAAAAAGAAAAAAAAAGAAAAAAAAAAAAAGAGTCATCCTTCCCTCAGGTCTTGCAAGGCCTCTGGGAACAGTGTGTTGTTT
This sequence comes from Megaceryle maxima, assembly GCA_024605025.1. Taxonomy (NCBI): domain Eukaryota; kingdom Metazoa; phylum Chordata; class Aves; order Coraciiformes; family Cerylidae; genus Megaceryle; species Megaceryle maxima. Next base: position 176,581 of record JANHGN010025701.1, on the reverse strand, counting down.
TGGCCAGTGTGCTTCTCAGCAGCACTCCTGAAGAAGTGGCGAGTGACAAAAAGATCTCAGTTTTCTGCAAGAATTTGGGCTAGTTTGGTTTAGGGAAAGTGTGAAAAGGAGACATATAACAGCATTCAACCATGCAAAAGAACACTGTAAAAAAGCCCTTAATGTCAAAGGTAGACATTAAATAAACTAATGAACTTCATCTACAGCAAGGGTAGATATTAAGAAGATCTTTCAGCCGTACAAATCATGCACTATTTATGTATTTTGTAGGAATTCCATATCTGAAGATCTTTAGTAACAGATTCAGAAAAGTAGTCCATTAAAAATTCTGATTTACCCATAGAAAGTAAAAACCACTTTTTGTCTCCTTTTACTTTCTAACTTCATACTCCTTCCCTTGGTGCATTGTTAGGTTCCCATGTCTATCATTCTTCTCCCCTGACTGAAGTTCTGCCATGCTTTCATGGTGGTGGTGAGGCAGCAGACAAATGAGTTAGATGTAGCTCCAAGAAGGCTTGCTTGACCAAATAATGAAAAAACCCAAAACAACCAACGTGCTTTGCAAAGCAAAGTCCACTGCTACCCATACAAGGAGCAGCAGAAGCCTTTAAATATCCAGCACTGGCTGAAGATGCTGTGGACCAGCCTGATAAATGCAGTCCACCAATGAGCAAATGGTAAGACCTACTTATGATACTCAAATGCATATTATCCTGTCCTCATTACTGCAAAGGAACAGGACAGACTCCATGCACTTTCCTCATCAAGCAAACTTACTCAGATAATGTATGGCAGACTTTGTTTCCAGGGTTTAGGGCAGCTAAACTGCTGCTGAATGAATACGGACTTCAAGATTGGATTTGAGGACTGACATTTCCATATGGAGTTTTCACTGATTGATTTCAGATGCCTACACTGAGATCACCAGGCATGAATTTTTAGAAACATTAGATTTTAGTAATTACCAGTTATGTTCAATGAAATCTATCCCAAACACATGTGAAGCTCCGGTGCCAAGTTGATCGCCTCTAATTAATATAAATATTTCAAATGTTATCCTTCCTGTTGGTACAGCCTCACTTCCAATACATGACTCCAATTGGTCTAAGCTTTGCAAATACAAGGCACCGGCTGGAAAATCCTGTGAACATTTTACTAAAGCTGTACATTTTATTTAAATAAAAAGTTATTGCCAGTCAATATTGTTTTTAAAAAGGAACAAATAAGTCTTATTTGAGCCTCAAAATAACAGGAGCGGGTCTTGAACTTATTATCATCTATTTTAGAAGCTTGTACTTTTTGACTATGACATACTTCATTTGGACGTGTCCATCATTTTTCAATTGGATGTATGCTGCTATCCAAAACCTATTACTTGTGCCATGAATTGCATAATGCTCTATTATTTACTTCTAGCGTGGCATAATCAGACACATACATCTTTCTTGGCTTTCTTACTTGCTTTCACTTTCCAATAAAGGAACCTGAATACATTAACTTAACATTTTAATGAATCTGTAACAGTAATGGGTGCTTAGAGTATAGATTGCTTTTGTAGTGTGCTACTGTATTGAGAAGTATACTAAAGTGTTGTTCAATCTTTACCAAGTAGTTAAGAAAGCATGATTTATTTTGGACTAGCTTTATTAGGCAGTTATTGATAGCTATGTAATGAATGATCAGCATGCAAGAAAAAGCATTCGATTGCTTCTTTCAAACCATTCTTGTCATGTAGCGTAACCAAAATAAACAACCTTCTCTCAGTGATTGATTAAATCACAGAAGAAATCCCTACCAGCACTAAGTGAAGGGGCATTTCAGCCCTCCCCCCCACCAAAGGACTCATTGTTCAAACATATTACAAAATATGTGGAATTTTTCACTTATGCACAGAATAATTTTGATTCATGGACATGTTGCGAAGATAGTAGCATCCCTTCCTCTTTATTCCTTTCACAGGAGTGGAGTACAGTGTAGCATAACAAAACCAAACAAAACCCAAAACATTTCAGAAAAAGAATGCAGTGGTTCAAGCTGTAATGAATCTAGGCTTTGCTTCTAGCAGTGGTAATTCTCCATCCCATGTTACCACACCGTTCAAAGCCATAGCAAAACCATGGCTGGAACTGAATTTCAAATAAAAGCTGGAAGTGTTTTTAGCCTCACTAAATGCAAAAAACACCAAACAAAACCAAAACCAACCAACCAACCCACCCCACAAAAACACAACAAAACAAAACAGGGACATACATATGAGTACCTGCTTTCCCACCAATAGCTGCTGCTACGGACTAGAAAATTATTAATCAGTTACAGATTTCTTCAAATTAATATTTTGAACAACATCTAAGCATGTTTGTGAAAGGCCAAAAGTGTGTGGACCACATTGATGCTTAGTCATTCCCCTCCCCCTGGTGAAATGGAAAGGAGAATTGGAAGAAAGAGGCAAAATCCCATAGGTTGAGATAAGGAGAAATTAACAAAACACCACAAAAGGAGAAGAAACAAAAGCAATAACAATAATAATAATGAAACAATATATCAAACAAGTGATATAAAACACATCAATGGCCTAGACCACAAATGACTCTTGCACCAGAGACTGGAGCACCTGGCCTGGCCCCTGCCCTTATGTAGTAGGCATAATTTCAGTACAGTACTGAATATGTGATTGGCTGGTTTGGTTGTCTATCCTGGCTGAGCCCCCTCCCAGCTTTGGGTGAAGATTAATGCTATCCATGCTGAACCCAGGACAATCCCCAAGAAGCCATCTGTGCAATTTAAACATACCATTTATGCTTCAAAAAAACCAAGCAGCTGTTTTGCAGTGTTTTTTTTCTGAGCCTTTAAAATTGACTTTCAAGATGCAAAGCGATTGAGGTTATAGAACATAAACCACTAAGTGTCTGTTTCTGTGTTTGCCTAGTATGGTATGATGAGAAAAACTTAAAAGATGGATAAACAATTCTTAGTGCTGAGTTATGTCTTCACAATCGCAATTAGAATGAGAAGTAATTTCCAGGATTTTTTTGACCCTCCAGCTCAAATTGCTCAAAGTCTCTCCTTTCATTTAGAAAGGGTCTGACACTGAACATGGCAAAGGAAACCTGAACCCTGGTAAGGAAAACAATTGGACAGTATGTTAAAAAAATGATTGTGTCTCATACCATCAGAGTCAAAAGCTTAGATTAATACTGAGCCTGTATAATATAGGTAAATAATTGGAGGAAATGGCATTTTATCTGCAAGGTACTACATTTCTAAGCACAGATGAGTTGCATTTACTGGAGGGCAGCTAATATTTATGTTGAAGGCAGAAAGTAACAGCGAGTCCCTGTTCTTTATCTGAGACTTTGTTCACTGTTGGTGCCTGAACCAATATAAGCTGGTTTTGATTAAAATGGTAATGCATACCTCAGTACAGGCAAGTATAACATGCACTTTAAACTTAAACACTATATTCTGCCATTAATTACATTTCATGTAAACATAATTCATTCTCCTTTATCATACAAAAGAAACCCTCCAATAAGTGTTGTTATTGCTTCACAAGACACCATAGGGATGAAGTTTTAAAAGATTAGATATAACTAGGAAGATTAGAGGAATAGAGAGGAATCTTGTGGTAGAATAAAAAACAAAACAAAAAACATCACAGAATAACTCTAGTTGGAAGGCACATGGGAAGGTCATCTAGCTCAACCCCATGCTCCAGGCAGGATCAATACTGAATTCAAACTTAAATTAAATGCTCTGGGCTTTGTCCAGTCAGGGCTTGAAAGCCTCCAAGCAAGGATGGAGATACCGTGACCTCTCTGGTCAGCCTCTTGCAGTGTTTACAAGGCAACTGATCCTACCCCAATCATCTCAGTAGCCTCCCCTAAACTTCCTCCAGTTCACTAATGTCTATCTTGTACTGGAGGTCCTCAACTTGGATGCAGCACTCTAAATAGGGTCTAATGAGTAGTTACTTCCAACCACTTTCTCCTTCATATGTCCAAAAATGTCTTCTGAAAGGAATGTTCCTAGAAACACAGGAAGTCCAACTGACCTGTATTTTCCCTGTTTATCTTAAGAAGGAGAATAATTTTTAAAGACTAGTGAGACAAAGCTGTCTCCTACAGGACATTATCAAGCAGTTTCCTAAATATGCCAAAGCCTGCACCCCTCAGTTCCAGGGTCTACGCTGCTACTTGCCTTCTTCACCCTTGCCAGTGTCTTGATCGTCATCATTTCACAATCGTCACAGTCAAAGTTGCCATTGTTTGTCACATCCTCAATCAGATCTTCCCTGTTTGTGAGTAGCAGATCCAGGAAAACATCATATCTAACTACCTTATTTATTTGCATTAAGAAGTTACCCAACACACTTCAGACTCTCCATGCATTTCTTGCCTCCCAGTGTGCTAACCTTCAAGGCAGGGAATTTAAAGTAGGCCACTAAGAAATAGGGTTTATGATCTGCAGAATTCCTCAGACTGCTCAAAGAGGACTTCATCCTGCCCCATACACTTGCCACCCCAACCTGTTTCCTCATTTAATTGCAAGCTGTTATCATCAGCCCTCATGTATTTTGTATAAAGCCCTCCTCAGTGGGCTCCCAAGCATGTCTTTATCCACCTTCTCAGCTAACTACATAGCCAGTTGTTACCTTGCAGGATATGTCCTCTCTTAACCAGACTTCACCTCTCACCTATTGTACCAAATTGGGCTAACCAGGTACTTCACACCATTGTCCCTAAAACTCTGCAGTCATTCTTGATTTACTCCAAGCCAACCATAGCAGCTTCGTTGCCGACCATGGTTGAATGTGCCATATGGAATAATAGCCCAAGGACCAGAGAATATAACAAAATGCTTTCAGTCTTTATTCTCCAAACAAACCAACAGTGGTACACGTAGACTGAAACATGGGCCTGCTGACTTGATAGCAAAAGTTGCAGTGACTAGAGTGAGGTAAAATTTCACCCTGGTTCTTTTTAATTTTGAGCCTAATCCTAGTGGGATTTGACTATGCCAGGTATAGCCTGAGGTTATGCTCTCCTCCAAAAAATCTGAGGCAAAGCTCTTCTGCTAGAAATAGGTTAGCAAATGTTGCTCCTCAGGGCCTAATCACCCTCTTATCCTTGATATGCCTAGACACAGCACCAAGGATAAGTTTTTCCATCACCTTTCCAGGGATGGAGGTGAAGCAGACAGGTCTGTGTTTACCTGGGTCCTCCTTCCTGCCCTTTTTGAAGACTGGAGTGACATTTGCTTTCCTCCAGTCCTCAGGCACCTCACCTGTTGCCCATGACTTACCAAAGATGAAGGAGAGTGGCCTAACAATCACAGGATGTCAGGGGTTGGAAGCGACCTTGGAGACCTTCGAGTCCAACCCTCCTGCCAGAGCAGGATCATGTAATCTAGCACAGGTCACAAAGGAAAGCATCCAGGCAGGTCTTGAAAATCTCCAGAGAAGGGGAGCCCATTTCAGTGCTCTGTGACCCTTACAGTAAAGAAGTTCCTCCTCATGTTAAGCTGGAATCTCCTGTGCTCCAGCTTACATCCATTCCCCCTTGTCCTTACATCCATTCCCTCTTGTGAATGACATCTGCCAGTTCCCTCAACACCCGCGGGTGAATCCCATCAGGGCCCATGGATCTGTGGATATTCAAGTGTCCTAACTAACACAGTCCTCTTCAACCAGGGAAAACTCCTCCTTTATTCTGGATTTCTCGGGGCCATGAAGCTCCTGAGGACAGTCTCCAGCAGTATAGACGGAGACAAAGAAGGCATTCAGCAGCTCTGCCTTCTTCACATCCTCTGTCTCCAGGGCACCCACATCATTCAGCAGTGGGCCTACACTGCCTCTAATGTTAGTTTTGCCAGCAATGTATTTGAAGAAGCCCTTTCTGCTGTCCTTGACCTCCCTCACAAGTTTTAAGTCCAAGGAGACCTTAGCTTTCCTAGTTGTCTCCCTACATCCCTGACAACAGACTTATACTCCACTCAGGTGGTCAGCCCCTCCTTCCAAGATTTATATACTCTCTTCTTTTACTTGTTTTTCCCTAGAGAAAGTTTTTAGCATTAAATAATTTAATTTGCAGTAAATGGGCCTCAAATATATATCATTTACTCTGATTTGATGTACCTAGCACAGAAGATTCCTATTCATGAGCTATTAATATGACAGCCCAATCAGATACATTTCATTTGTGTCCTACTTCAAATCTTTAGGCTTTCCCATCTGTCAAAAATGTTCGGGCTGCTGAATGATAAAGCCTTGTTGCTATGGCAATTAGTTCCATTACCTAGGTGACAGTGCTGGCATGATGTCACCACTAAAGCAATCTAACTCCTGAAGTATTTTTAGTTTCTGTTGAAGATGAACCACAGTAAAAACACCATTTATCAATGACCCAAAATACCCAGAAGTAATGGAAAGGAAGGCGCAGCTGACCACCATCTGTACTACCTGAGGAAGTGCAGGTAGAGAGAGCAGACTACAAAAGTAGACCACGTGTATTCATCAGGGCTACCAGAGAATGACAGGGAAGAACAAAACTCAGAAGAAGAAAAAAAAAAAAAAAATTTACAACCCACAACTAACACACAAAAATACACTCTAATAAAATAATAATAGAAGTTCAAGCCTTCCTTCTTTGGGCAATAGCTGGCTCAGCTGCACCACTCAGCTCCTGCCACATTACCCCCTTCTAATTCACTTGAGTAACAGACACACGTGCCACAGATGTGCGCATTTGCATATTTTGATCCTTGGTGTTAATCATTATGAAATATTTAATTGCATTGGAGAATCTCAGTTGGGGTCAAATTCACATTATATCAAGAACTGTACAGGCACATATAAGACTTCATAGCCTCTGGCCTCCCAGAGCTTACAGTGGGGTTCAAGTGATGCAAGAAGCAGTTGCTGCCATTTTTCTCTGTCTGCAATTTATGGAAGTTTTTATTTTCTAGTCATACCACTTGATAGAGCCCACAGTGCAACTGAAGTTCACAAGTAGCAAATTTGGCAGCAATTAAAAGCATAACAATGGTAGTGTCTGTAATGGTTGTGAGTTTTGGTTTTTCTCCTCCCTTACATTTGCCTCAGATTTCTGGGGCATGCTGAAGTGAGCTAGTACAAGCTGCATAGTCAGCAGCTGGATTGCACCTGCTTTGACCAGGAAATCTGCTTAGAACATAACAAGATTTTTCTTCTTTCTCAGATTAAACTGCATGTTTTGGAAGCCAGCCAGGGAACCAGTAGTTACAGGAACATCCATAGCTGCATTAATGCAGCTAGACTTCGTTAATCTTTAAGTGGTCAGACTGATCAACAAAACTGTTATTTTCACTGTCACATACACTAGGTCTCTTCTTCCCCCTGCCAGGCTAGTATATAAGCAACTACATAAAACTGAGCGAAGAATCTGCATCAAATAATCAATGAGAAGAATTCTCTTCCTCTTTTCTGATGAAGAGCTGTTCCCCAAAATGAATAAATTATTGGTTTATTTATTATTTAGAATTATGAGTCCATGCTTACAGCAAGTACTCCTTGATCCATAAATCATTGACAAACCATTCTTTATACACACACTCACTGGTTGCTGTCTTAGTAATATAAATCAAATGGCACTCTGAGCAGGTGAATGATAGTTCCTACACATTGCAGTTTGTTGCTCTTATGTCACTTCCCCACCCCCTGTCTTTATCGGAGTTTGTCAGGACCACTACATCCTGCTTGCATGTCAGTGGCCTCTCTTTGTTCATCCCTTCTCTCCAAATAATCATTGATACAAAATAACATTTGCAGAAAACTTCTGAACTTGCCTAGTTCAGGATGTAGCTCATGCTTGCCCTCAATGTTCCATTGTGAAGCTGAAGAAACAGAGCAACAATGTCATTTATAAGTTAGAGCACAGGAAGTTCCACCTCAACATGAGGAGGAACTTCTTTACTGTAAGGGTCACAGAGCATTGGAACAGGCTCTCCAGAGAGGTTATGGAGTCTCCTTCTCTGGAGACTTTCAAGACCTGCCTGGATGCATTCCTGTGTGACCTGTGCTAGATTGTATGGTCCTGCTCTGGCAGAGGGGCTGGACTCGAAGGTCTCCAAGGTCCCTTCCAACCCCTGACATCCTGTGATTTCACCTACAGATTGTTTAACAAATAAATAACACTCAGCTACTGAAGGTGGAACCGACAGCAACATGTTATGTTGTGTGGTGGCTTAGTTTATGAATCAAAAAATACAATATCCAGTCAAAACTGTGAAAAATCTTCTAAGGAGGCAGGAAATAAGTCACTTGAGTGAGAGCTGGTCAAGACATCATCTATGAGGACTGAAGGTTATAAACAAAGTTAATTACAAGCAGTCAGAAACTTTGTGTCATATCAGCTGTAAATGAGCTGATTAGTTATTGCTGTTACCACTACTGTATATACTGGAACCTATGTATTCTTCATAGGTGACAAATTCTAGTTTAAAGATAAAAACATTTAAAAGGCTGTAACCTGTGTAGAAATGTGTACCAAATTAAAACCCTGCTGTCCTTATACCTTGCTGTAGTGAGCTTATTAAAAGCAACTGATAGTACTGTCTAGCTCCTGTCATGAGAGAGTCATTGAAATCACTGACTCCATCCCATAAAGAACATCTTGCATATTAAGATTAGGCAATATTTTAGCTTTTCATGAGAGACATCCTAATTCAAGTTCTGCAGTTATTAGATTAGCCCAGGTACAAGCTTATCAGAAACTATTAAACTACCAGAAACATTTTAAACTTGTGTTAATGTTAGAGCAAGAGACCATGGGAAATGTGCTGATGTTCCCGATTGTTTCAAAGATGTGTAATTAACATATTTGTTCTTCCTTTAAAGAGGTCTCAAAAATGGACATATTGCAAACATTATGTCATCTAGTATAGACAGAGAGGAAAAAATACAGAGTGTTTGGAATACCAACAGAAACATCTTTAAACCCACACTTGATGTTACCCTTGGTAACCAGTAAGAGACATTGTCATGATGTAACATTAGTGTTTAAGGCTCTTTAGAAAACGACAGCTCTGGCTCTTTAGGACATACATACACATGTACAAACCCATTATCCTAAAAAGTGCATTCTTGCCAATAGCATTTACATTTTCAACTATAACCATTTTGCTCCTTGTTTAATTGAGGAAACCCATTTTTCTTTAGGTAGCAATCCTACAGGTCAGTTTATGACAAGTGCCTAGAAATACACAGGTGTCTTATCTAGGGTACAAACTGTTGTGCTAAATCTCACAGGAAAAAAAAAAAATCCCATTTTTCCCTAGGGAGGAAAGATTAAATATTTCAGTTGATAGTTATCCAATTCACAGGAAGCGGTCAGCTCCCCAATTACTGTATTTTTGGTCTGTGAACATTGATCTCTTAAGGACTGAACTGCTTTGAATGGTGGCAGGCACACCAGACATTTAAGGTTTAGCTTAGTGCTGCTTACTCCTGAGGGAACACAGAGGAAAAAACAAAACAAAGCAAAAGCAAAATGCAAAACCAAGCCAACCAAAAACAAAGAAAACAAAACAAAAGGCCAAGAAAACCCCACAACATACAACCAAACAGGAAGGTCCAACATAGATAGAAGAAGAGAAAAGAGGATTTTCCCTCTGCTATGTTACTGCCCAGAAAGTGACACACTGATAGAAATAGACTACTTTAAGGGCAGGGTTGGTTTTTACCTTAACTAACCAGAAAAATAACAGCTAGTTTTCCACCCCTCTGTTTCCTCATTTCATTTTTCAATTGTAATTCTCCTGCACAGTATAAATTGTTGTATATTTGCTTGTGCTTCCCCACTGCCCAACAATCACACCAATTATAAAGGGATGGGGAAAAGAAGGAAAAAAAAAAAAAAAAAAAAAAAAAAAAGAGAGTGCTTTTTCTTTTCTTCTAGCCATAACCTTCCACAAAATCTCAACTTTTCCTGCTACTAAGATGTGCCTTAGGTTCGATGCACTTCACTCAATACTATCTGTACATATCCAAGGACAAAAACATTCCTTTTGTTACTCAGAAGTGGTCTTGTATGGCTCTCAAGTTGCTGAGAGAGGTTGGCTACACAGGAGATTAGTTTTCTGCTGAGGGACATCCCATTGTGACAGCCATGTTATTCCTGTCTTTTTCAAAGGTAGGGACAAGCAAGAGACAAAGCAGGGATTACTGACTGCACCCAAAAACAACAAAATTTTGTTCAACATATATTAATATGTATCTTTAGAAGTGAGCACTGCTGCATAGCACTCAAGTATCCTCACTGATTCTCTCACCTGTATCACTTGCAAGACACTTTAATCATGTAATATCTAACCTAGCAACACATAGTTTTAAAAAACTATTTCTGACAACAGTCTGCCTAACTCCTATCAGCATATTTTCACAGTACAAGCAGCTTAAGTAACTTTAAGTGTATGCACTGAATTTTGTTCTGGACATACAGTGTTTCCATGAAGCACTACCCAAGACCACTAAGAGATGCAGAATGACAAAGGGCATGGTTGTTTTAGAAAAGTTCTTCAAGTGCTGGGTGTAGCTCTGTCTTCTGCACATGCAACAACATCTGCATGGAACAGAATCTGCTTGACCTTCTCCTGGGAAAAAGGAGATCGTTCTGCTGGTATTACAAAAGGAAAAGAAAGCCTGATCAATATTTGTTTTCAATCTTGAAGAAGTGAGAATTGGTTTCAGTTCACCAGTATTCAGAAAGACAGGTCTACTTATCAGCTCGAGGACTACATCTAACAGAAAGGTTTAATAACTATGAAAGGAAATTTAGACCAGGAATAAGAGATAGTGATGTCTGGAATATAAACAGCATGAAGAAAAGAAAAAAAACTAGATTGAAATCACAACTCTATTATTTTAATGTCATATTCACCTTCAGTTTGAGGAGTAGAAAAATTAGTGGGCAACAGCAAAATCAGAGTACTGGTTACACTCCAAAGTAACAAGTCCAAATACTTTGGCTTCCTTTCTTCATTCAGTGTAAATACTTTCAACTGACATGTTTGAGCACTTGTTTCCATCTCTTCTGTCCATCTGGGATATTTATAACTAAAGCATGAGAGAATATAAAATTGAGAGAGTCTGGGTAGGTTTTACTGAAATATCTGAGCCTCGTTCATCAATTGATGTTCAAACGTCAGAGCATTCGATAGTTTATTGCATAAAAATCCATCCGCTGTAGTTCCTGCCTGTAACTTGTTTGTTACAGTCCAGGTCCATAATGGTTTTTACTTCTCCAGAAATACCCTGCTTAAGTTGTCTGATTGATCTTTAAACACGTACAGTGGAAAAAATTCCACTAATGCAATTTCACTGTCGTTGTTTTCAAAGCTATTGGACTGTAAATGCTGCATGTTAGGCAATTGCCGTGTGAGCACCTCATCTGGCAAACTCTAAGTAAAATTCAGTAGGTAAATGTAGTTAAATTGTGTATAATTAAAACATGAAAAGAGCAAATTATATCAGGAGTCTTATATACTCCATGAAATAATACTGATACACAGTAAACTCCATTTCTTTACTGCATTGGGTCTTCACATACATACAATAGTGTACATTGACAGTATTATATATGCTTCATGCGGAAGTGATGCTTAAATTATGCTGTGAATTACTTAGCTCACTCAACAAAAAATAACTGGATATATATAAAAAGAAAACCCCAAAAAAACCAACAACAACAAAAAAAACCAAGCCCCAAATCTGAAGTTTTATGCTTAATTGTGAAGTCCACAAGAATTACTGTTATATGCATATAAGCTAGAACAACTGGTTTTAGTTATTGTTGGAAACGCTCCTTTCTCAACACTGGTAATGTGTCATTACTTTGCTGCTCGGCACAAGAAATCATGAATTAAACTTCTGAAATCCATTCAGTACACACTTTGAGTGACAAAGGGTTTTTTTCTTGTTATTTATTTCAGTTAGTCTATAAAATTAAATATCCTTAATATTAAAGAGAAGATACATAAAATAGTTGATTCATCACACCTGCTAGTGGTATGGTGGCAATTATAGAAAAAAAATCTTTACATCAGCATTCTTTGCAGTTTTAGCTGATCTTAATATTCATTTAGCAAAAAAGGATTTGTGAATTATATGCTTCAAGTAGTGACACAGATGACAAAATAGTAAGAGACTGGGTTCAGTTCATAAAACTAAAAGAGAAAAGTAACACTAAATCTGAGCTAATTTCTACAAAGAATCTGTACACCCAGAGCATCTGGATTAGTCAATGATACAAGCTGCTTTAGTTCACTTGGTTGTCTAAATATTAGATAATGTCCAGCCTTGAGTAAGTATTCTAGAACTTACAAATACATTAAATAGGAAAAAAAGAATGCCAAGAAAGTAATCTTTCAAGACACTGTCAATATTAACAAAGACAGAACTCTAAATAGGAGGTAGTCAGCACACTAAGTCTTTGGTTTCAGGCTGACCGTTAAAGATATTTGTCTTCAACACGAACTCTAGCTGCAATGATGTACTGATAAACTTCAGCTGAACCTTACCTTAGACACTTTACTCTCCACTTAAGTGAGGAATAACACAGTAAAACCAGTCAGGAACATTCCTAATATCTAGGCCCATTCAATCAATCTCCTTTGAATTATTTTCTTCCCTACTCTGTGCACACACTCTGATGGATTTCCAACAAATTCTAAACTTTTAATAAATTAGGCAAGTTGTAATGAGATTTTATCATCATTATTTACTTTCATAGAAAGGAGGAGGTTGTGGAAACTCTGGAAAAGACATATGAGTTACATTCAGAACAGGAAGAAGTAGAAGGAAAGGACTACAAGAAGTAGAGTAGCACTGGAAGAACACACATTTTACAGTAAAATATAAATACAATTTCTGGTACCATTCTGAAAGTTATTTTGTGGAAGTGTGACCCTAAAATGAAGACTTCAGAACTATTGTATCTCACTCACTTCAAAGCACAGTGGTCAGTTTGCAAGTGAAAGCAAAGATTCTGGTCATCCATACTAGAATCTAAGTACACTGGAAACCAAATAGTAAAATTAAAATTAAAAAGGCAAGGTGATTTGGGCTTCTTCTCCCCTCCAAGATTCTATTCTATCCTATCACCAATAGTAAAGTCCTTCCTGATTATTTTTTCTTTTGCTTTGTAAGGAAAACAGACCAGTTTTCTACTGATCAGTTGCTGCTGGCAGAATATGTTCTGTGACACAGCTCAATATAGAGACAACTTCCTCCTCAGCTTACAAGAGAACCACCATGCTGGGTCAGACAGAAGTCCTGCCTAGCTCAAAGGCTTGTGTCCAGCTGTAGACACGATCAGATGCCTAAGTCAGAACAAGACTTCAGTATACCAGTGTACGATGCTGCCTTGTAATATTCTCCCTGGCTCCCACTCAGGAGTCCTCCTTCACTGGATTCCTTTTGTATTTAGTAGTTCCATGACAGCACCCAGTTTCCCTGGAACACTCCTATAGTTGTCCAAATGCTGTAATTTTATCATAAGAAATCAGACAAACTTAAAAAGAAAAAAATATTGTCCCATTTTATCTCATATTTATCTTTACCATAATTGCTTTTAAAAACCATAACAATAAAATAAGAAAAAGAAAAAAAGAAATGAACAATAGTTACTTTCTTTGTGTTTTTTAAGATCTATACTTTTGGTGGAAAAGTGTTGGTGGCATTTTTGAGGGGTTTGTTATTCTGTTTTAAAACATCCCAAGAAATCACAGAAGCAGTGATGAGAAAAAAACCCAGCTAATCACTATTACCAATTCAGGTAGCAACTGATAATTTAAGACAACCTATAATACAGTACTATAGATGTTAAAAATTTGGAATGGCCAGACAAAAATAGTCCAGCAAGAGGTAAGGCTACACCAGACCATAAAGGGGACATGAGAATAAATAGAGAATGAGAACGTTATGAATAACAGAAGGAAGAAAATTGCCGTGGAGACCAGCTTCAGGGCAGGCACGACTGCACTGGGGAAGGGATCTGCAGCAAAAAGGGCCGAAGAAAAGCTCTTTTAGGGCCTTTTTGAAGCCGGGAAGAGCCCTTTGCCTGTGCTGGGAGCTGTCAGTTGGTGGGAGGGCTGCTGAGAGAGCCTGGGCTCCTTCAGCTCCACCTACCATCGATCAGGTGGTAAGTAGCCTCCGGGAGGACTGCACCTAGGTGCACAGAGAGAGGAACCCATGCTTGTGTGTGACCAGGTGGGTGCTGCAACAGGCTGCAGCTTGTAGGGCAGGCCACCGAGCCTCTACCAGTCTACAAGGTAAATTCAATCCCTCTAAGTGAGGGAGATTTAACTCCTCTAAAGATGAGAAATCCCTCCAAGGGATGTTTAAACCTGGTTTAACCGGAAGCGGCGCTCAGTTGGCAAGGAGCAAAACAGGCACAGCCTTCTCGCCGTTAGCTCGTCTGGGGTCACGGGAGCTCAGCATGGCAGCCACCCAAGGGAGAGAGGTGATCTCTGGGGAGATCAGAGTCGATGTGGGGACACAGACAGAACTCCCACAGAAACAGGCAGCCATTCAGGTCATGGGCTGCAGGGAGTGCCAGAGCTTCTCGCTGGCAGCAAGCGGCAGCCAAGAGAACTGCTGCATTTGCTGCAACCAGGTAGATGATCTGCTCAGCCTAGTGGCTGAACTACGTGAAGAAATTGAAAGGCTGAGGAGCATTAGGAAGGTAGACCAGGAGGTAGATTTGTGGAGCCAGGCTCTGCCCTCCTTGAAACAGGAATGGGAGCACCCACTGATGAGCACCCAGGATCCTAGGGCCTCAGTGTCCTACCCCAGTCGGGCCACAGAGATAAGCCCAAATGATGACAATGAGTGGAAGCTGGTACATGGTAGGGGCAGTGGGCAAAATCCTTGCTTGCCCACCTTGTCCCCCTCCCCCCCCCCCAGGGGCCTCTATGCAACAAATATGAGGCTCTGGTGGAGGAAGAGCAGACAAATAAGGATGGGAACAATGGGGAAGCTACAGCTAAGGGGTCTATGCAGTCAGGCAGACCTACTATTCCAAATCACCACCTCACACAAGAAGAAAGGGGTCCTAGTTGTAGGAGGCTCTGCTCTGAAGGGTACAGAGGGTCCAGTATGCTGTGCAGACCCTCATCACAGGGACGTCTG